>SJYQ01000567.1:141350-160660 GCA_006410935.1 Redunca redunca
AGGCACCAGAAGACAAGAGCTCTGGTCCCAGTGCCACCTCTTACGAGCCTCTTTTGACTCAGCCTGTTTTTAAACCTTCTTGGGCTTTGATTTTCTCATTTGGAAAATGAGGCCATGTAATCATCCTCTGCCTAGCTCATGCACTAATGTATATATGGGTGCTCAGAAGACTGTAAAGACCTTCTTTATGGTTTTTGGGGGCTTCTACATAATCAGATTGCGATTGCTGGTCTGTTTGTCTATGACTCCCACAAGATTGCGAGTTCCCTGTGGGCAAGAACATTCTGAGCCGTCTGTGTAGCCTCAGGCTCCGCAGGCTGCCTGGCACTTAGGAAGCACTGCGTTAAAAAAGTTGGACATCTGGGTGGCTGTTGGGAGGGCCCTTGGCAGGCTGAGCAAAGCTGCAGATGTGATGCTTCGCTCTGTGCCGAGGACCAAACTTTCGTCCTCCTTCAGGCGGCCACTTTCCCCCTCTTCCCAGCTTGTGTCCCCATTAACCCTCCTGCAGGCCCATTATCCTCCTCCGGAGTCACCACAAAACTGAGGACATTACAGGGTGATCAGGGCTCCCAGCTGGCATGGCTGGGTCTGAAACACGCTTTCCTGAAGCTCTGGGTTGAACACAATTGCAATGTTTAATCTTCCAAATGAGGGAAAGGGATTTCTAGCCTTCTAATAAGCTAAATGGAAATGACTAATTAACCTAATTACGTTGGACTGGGTACCAAAGTACAACTGTGCTAAATTGGCATCTGGAGAGGTAGGAGGGGCCTTTTCAGAAGCTTACAAAGCTGGGTAGCGCGGATGAGGTCTTCTGATGGAGACAAGAACATGCCTGTTACCTGGAAGTTCAGCATTAGATGAGACCTTGAAACTCCTTACAGAAGTTACTAATAAAAGCAGTATTTGGTCACAGATTTCATTCATCACCTGTTTATTAGGCCTTCTGGGGAATTAAGGAAATGCATCTTCCTCATCAGATAGGATGCTTAAAAATTTTTTGTTTAATCATGTCCTATTCAATTCTACTTCTTTTGTTTCTTTGGGCTAAAATCCAACTGAACACTTAAAAAGAGCATCCGTCAGAGGCTGCACAGGGCATTGTGCGTCACCAGCCCGCATCCTGCACTGGGCTGGATCTGGAAGGGGCTGGATGTGGCTCCGGTAACAAAACTTGGAGAGAGAGAGAAAGAGAAAGCTTCCCTCATTTGCAGAAGCCTTTGAACAGCCAGACGAGCTTAGCTCGCAAAACAAAACTGAAAAGCAAAGTGAAGAAAAGCAAAGCAGACCAGACAAAAGAGGAATGGGAGCAAATTGCACAGTGGCTTTTGGGTGGAGCGATGTACAATGAATGGAGTATAGAGTGCTCTCAAATCACTTATTCTTTGTGACTTGTGCTGCAGAGGGCTTTGTGGAATTACAAAGGAAAAGGCAACTGGACTGGACTCAGCTGGGCAACTCACAGGTCCTCAAAGGTTTTCCTTTGATGGACAATTCTATTGGGCACAACCCATGTCAACCACAGCATATACACACCTTGTTGTTGTTTAGTCACTAAACCAAGTCTGACTCTTGTGGTCCAGGGGATTGTAGACTGCCAGGCTCCTCTGTCCATGGGATTTCCCAGGCAAGAATACTGGAGTGGGTCGACATTTCTTTCTCTAGGGGATCTTTCCAACCCACGTATCCTGCATTGGCAGGTAGATTCTTTACCACTGAGCCACCACAGAAGCCCGTATATACCTGAGAGCTGGGTAGTTAATAATCATAATTGCAATAAGGTGAATTGTGTCCCCTAAAAAGATATGTTGAAAATCTAACCTCTCAGATTTGTGAATGTGACCTTATTTGGAAATAGGCTCTTTGAAGAGGTGATCCAGTAAAGATGAAGTCAGGAGGGTGGCCAATGTGACTGATGTTCTTGTAAGAAGAGAAGAGATGCAAAGACACAGAGGGAAAACGGCCATGCAAGGACCGTAGAGATGGAGGCAGAGACTGGAACGGTCCTGCCACAAACCAAGGAATGTCTGGGCCTCTCAGAAGCTGGAAGAGGCAAAAAAGGATGCTCTCCTTGAGCCTTTGGAGGGAGCATGACCTGTCAACGCCTTAATTTCAGATTCTAGCCTCCAGAACTCTGGAGGAATAAACGTCTGTGTTTTTAAGCCACCCAGCTTATGACATTTTGTTATGGATGTTCTAGGAAACAAATACAATAACGATAATCAGCTTCCAGTTACTGAACATTTATGTGCATCACATAACAGATAAGAAAACAAAGATAACCTGTCAGAGGTCACAAGCTCAAACCTGAAACTGAACCCAGGAACGCCTGACTTCAGAGCCTGCGTCAAATGGTCTATCTCCATTATTGGTCCAGTTCAGCAAATGAGCATATTCAGAACTGCTCTCCAGAATTCATGTCCCATAAGGGTATCAGACTCTAAGCCATTGTTCTCAAGCTCCATGACCTGTACTTCCAACAAGGATACCACTGGCCACATGTGAATACTGAGCAAACAAAATGTGGCCAGTATGACTGAAGAAGAGAGTTTTTATTTGCTTTTAATTTTATTTATTTAAAAAATTTTAATGCATTTATTCTTTTCTGGTATAGTGGATTTTTTTCTGCATAAGATCTAGTTTTGTTTTGTTTTGTTTTTATAATTTAACACATTCTTTTTGTTCATTTTAATTATTTTAAAATTTAAATTTAGAAACTGGAACTTGCCTTAGTAGTTGGAGAACTTTTGGGTACATTTTAAATAACTTGGGTATATGAATCAACTGCTGTAACTCTAAATTTTATAAAATCTAAATTCAAGCCAAGTATTTCTGATGAAGATTTAGTATCTGAATTGAGATGTATTGTGAATGCAAACAAATATACACTGGGATTCAGACTTACCTCAAAAATGTAAAATATCTCATTCATAATTTTTGTAACAATTACATATTAAAAGGATAATATTTTGGTTGTACTGGGTTCAGGAAATATATTATTAAATTTATTTTCATTGATTTCATTTTACATTATTTTTTGCATTTTGCATTTTTGATGTGGCTACTAGAAAAATTTAAATGACACACATGGCATCCTTTCTATTCCTTTTTTCACAGCAGTACTCCAGGTTTTGTCTATTCATATCTTATGTGGCCTAGAAAAGCTGATTTTCCACACATATGCTTGACACATTATAATTATTCTTAGGCATTTTGTGACTTTGTGGTTTGGTTGCTGTTGTGAATGGAGTTCCCCTGTTTTCCTTCCCAACATAGACTTCCCCTTCTCACTTGCCAGATTGGATTCAGAATTTCAAATGAAGTTAATATATAAAAATCAAATCACACCTTTATTATTTAGATCAAGGATAAGAAAACTGAGGCCTGTGGGGACAGTCTGGCCCACCAGCTGTGTTTGTAAATAAAGTTTTACTGGAACTCAGCTACTTCCATTTGCTTACCTATGGTGCATGACTTTGGCAGAGGTGAATAGTTGTGACACAGTGTGACCCTCAAAGCCTAGATATTTGCTGTATAGCCCTCTGTAGGAAATGTTTGATGACTCTTGATTCAGACATAGCTCTAAAGATGACTAAAAGAATAGCTGCAGACTCTGAGAAAAGTTAGAAAAATATTTTGGGCCACAGCAGCATTTCACAAGATGACTCCTTTGAAGAGGACAGCATGCATATAAATGATTATGTGCTGGGCTTTTGTTCTAAAGTAAATCAACTTGGATGGATCTCAAGGGAGTTGGGCTGAGTGATCAAGCCAGTCCCCAAAGGTTGCATACTGTATAATTCCATTTATATAACATCCTTGAGATGACAGAATTATACAAATGGAGAACAGATTAGTGGTTGCCAGGAATTAGGTTGGGGGAGGGAGGAAGTTGTTGTTTCTATAACAAGCGACCTACACACCAGTCGGAGTTTCTAGATCTTGACTGTGGTGCTGATTACATGCATCTGCACGTGTAATAAAACTAAACACACACGTGCATGAAAACCAGGTGCAGTCAGAACAGAGTGGACTGTATCCATGTCAGCTTCCTGGATGTGACATCGTGCTGCAAAAAAGCTAGATGTGACTGCCGAGGGGATATGGTGCAAAGAAGCTATTTCACATAATTGCACGCGAATCATTGTCTCAAAACACTTCTAGTGAAAAAATATAAAGAGGGAGAGAGAGCCAGTCACATTGCTCTAGACTCAGGCCTCTTTGTGCAGTGAAACATGTAGTAGAGGGAGCAAACATGGAAGGTCAGAGGGGCTTCCCTGGGGGTCCGATGGTTAAGACTTCACCTTCCAATGCTGGCAGTCGGATACAATCCCTGCTGGGAGAGCTAAGATCCCATATGTCTAGTGGCCAAAAAACATAAAACAGAAGCAAGATTGCAACAAATTCAATAAAGGCTTTAAAAAAATGGCCCACATCCAAAAAAAAAAAAAATTTTTTAAAAGTGAAAAGCAAAACAGAAACAAAACACACAGGAAGGTCATAAATAGGATGCACTTTGTGCTGGTAGGTGCTGGTCCTCGCACAGCTCCAGCACCTACTGTGGGGCTCCTCCAGGTGGGACCCAACCGCCGCCCACCTGAAGAGAGAGTCTGGACTCTGGGGCTGATGTTCACCCAGTACACGCTTACCACTCGGCACTGTGCCAGCCCGTCTGAATGCAGGCATGGTCCCTACTGGATGGAGCTCATCGCTTGTGATCTTTTCAATATTCGAATCCCAATGAAACTAAGCTTTATAACATGGAAGGGGAAAATGGGCTTTGCCATCAGACAGACCAGAACTCGATTCTCGATTCTTGGGTTTGCTACTTATAAAATGAGTGACCTCAGTTTCTTTACATGTTAAATGAGAACAAACAGTACCTCTTGCCCAGGGAAACATGAGAATAACATAAGGGAAAGCGTTTCTGCTGGGAAAGATTGAAGGCAAAAGGAGAAGAGGGCGGCAGAGGGTGAGATGGTTGGATGGCATCACTGACTCAAAGGACATGAATCTGAGCAAATGTCAGGAGATAGTGAAGGACAGGGAGGCCTGGCGTGCCACAGTCCATGGGGTCGCAAAGAGTTGGACACAACTTAGTGACTGAAAGGCAACAACAATGTGCTTCTAAGGTGCTCAGTAAACGTGAGCTGTTATTAACCACTAGAATCCCAGGCTGGAATGTGTCCCCTGCTTTGAGGCTGTTAGGACTCATGTGGAGATGGACAGCTGGCAGCACCCTGGTATCTGACCCCTCCATGGACACAGCATCTCCACACCAGCCTGGGTCTCACAGAGGAGCCTGAATTCTGTGCCTCACAGAGGAGCTGGCCATGAGCACCGGCAGGAGGAAAGCTGCTCAGCTGAGTCAAAGACACTTGCACGTTCCTTCTGTTCCCGGACACCCTAGAGGCAGAGCCCACGCACGAGCATGCACCTGCTCCTTCTCGGCAGAGCCCTTCCAGCAGGCCCAGGAAGGGGGAGCTCTGCCGTAGGGGTGCTGGCAAAGGGACCCACTGATGTCTAACACAGCTCATGTTGCTGTTGTTTAACCTATACTGACTGCTTGTGATACCATGGGCTGTAGACCTCCAGGCTCCTCTGTCCAAGGAATTTTCCAAGCAAGAACACTGGAGTAGGTTCCCATTTCCTTCTCTAGGGGATCTTCCCCACCCAGGGATCAAGCCCATGTCTCCTACACTGACAGGCAGATTCTTTACTACTGAGCCACCGGGGAAGCCCCCACTACAGCTCAGGGTGAAACCCTCAAAGACAGCCCCACTGGTTTCCTGGGGATAAGCATCAGAACAGCAGTCCGGGAGAGGACAAGGTGGATTTTTTTTTTTTCCCAAGGGGCTGGTACCGACCTTGATGCCACCCCAGACCTGATGGGAGAGGAACTCCACTGGACTGGTGACTCCTGTCTGTGCTGGAGATCGAAGCAAGAAGTCCAGCTCAGCTGCACTCACTTCCTGGTTCATGAGGAGGATCTGCAACGTGGAAGGACAGTGTTCTTATTCATTTATCAGCTGCACTGGGTCTTAGTTGTGGCACATGGGATCTTTAGCTGCAGCATGTGGGACCTGGTTCCCTGAGCTCAGGCGCTCAGTCACGTCTGACTCTTTGCCACTCCTCATGGACTGTAGCCGACCAGGTTCCTCTGTGGATGGGATTTTCCAGGCAAGAGTACTGGAGTGGGGTGCCACTTCCTACTCTAGGGTCTAGTCCCCTGAGCAGGGATCAAACCTGTGTCCCCTGCATTGGGAGCCCAGAGTCTTAGTCAGTGGACCATCAGGGAAGTCCCAGCGCTGTGTTTTGTTACCTAGCAGCAGTCGTGGGTCCTGGAGCCCCTTGGAGTTGCCACCGGTGTAACTAGTGCTACTTCTAACCTGAGATGCACTCCTCTGTTTCGGTTGTTGAAATCGGGTGGAGGGGAAGAAAGTCTTTATCTGTGCTGATCACCTCTGGGTGCATCTGACTTCACCCCAAATACCAGTGTGACTAAAGCGCACACAGTGAGTGACTGTATGTCTCGGTAACCAAGGAATTGATGGATCGGTCCTAAATGCCATGAAATGCATTCCTGCAATCTCACAGAGAAGACGACTCGGACAAACGACACGATTTGAGGAGAGGGTCAAAGTAACGGATGAATGTAGGCAAAGCAGCAGTGCATGTGTGAATGAGTAATGCTGATAGGCGACTTCCCTGGTGGTCCAGGGGTTAAGAATCCACCTTCCGATGCAGGGGACTTGGGTTCCGTCCCATCCCTGGTCAGGGAACTAGGATCCCACACGCTTCCAGGCAACTAGACAGAAGCCCACACGCCACAACTGGAGAGCCCATGCAGAGTAATGAAGGACCCTGCATGCCACAGCTGAGGTGTGACGCAGCCAAAAATAAATTAGAAAAATACTGCTAAGGGGGGCCCAACAGGGGAGTGGCTAGGAAGCAGGGTAGGGAGATGCATTTGACTGAACTTTCTGTAAGTGGTTTTGAATTGGGTTTTGGAGAAGCTGAGCGTGAGATTTAGACAGGCTTCCCAGGGAGGGGGCAGTGGAAACTGCAGAAGCTTGGGAGGGAATTAGTGCTGTGTGTGCAGGGAAGTCAAAGCATTTGACTGGGTTAGAACTAACAGCTCATGCTGAGAGGCGCTCAGGAGATTGTTCTTCCCCCCTTCAAATGGTGTTCTCCGCTGAGAAGATACAGATGGGAATACTCACAGAGAAAAAAATAATTTGATTAGTTCGAGGAAAAGTCTTTAAGGAAAAACCGGGCTAGAAATCACAGATGAGGTGAAGCAGCCCTTGTAAAATGAGGCTGAAATATTTATGAGGGGAGTAGAGTGAAAGCCGGAAGCAGAAGCTCCTTGGGCTTTGGGGGAAATGAGTGGCAGGAGGAAAATTCATCTGGGCTGGGGCTCAAGTTCCCTCTGAGGTGGCCAAGCTGTTATCCGGCCTGGGAGGGGAACACACAGGGGGAAGAGGGACAAGCCATGCTAATGCTCCTCTGTGGATTCAGACTTCAGAATGAGTCTGAGCAGAAGTGATTTTAGAATAGCTGACTTTCAGAACTGGTGGAGTCCTACAGGATCATCTGGTCTGTGCTTCTAATTTATAATCGGGAGAAATCCCAGTTTTAAAATGGTTAGAGAGTTAGGTGCATGCATGCATGCATGCTTGCTCAGTCATGTCTGATTCTTTGCAAACCCATGCACAGTAGTCTGTCAGGCTTTTCTGTCTATGGGATTTTCCAGGCAAGAATACTGGAGTGGATTGCCATTTCCTCCTCCAGAGGATCTTCCCAACCAGGGGTCGAACCTGTGTCTCTTGAAGTCCTTGCATTGGCAGGTAGATTCTTTTTACCACTGAGCCACCCAGGAAGTCCCTAGAGAGTTAGGTTCAAGGAAATCAATTTCCATGGTTTTTTGATGTTGAGAATAAGCAGAATGTAATGGTTTCTTATCAACACTGGAAGCCCTGATGCTTCTGAGCCCTTGAGAACCAGAGTTCTTAAAGACTTTTCTAAGACCAAGGTTGCAGCTAGAGAAGGACATTTTCGGTTTCTTATTCCGGGGTAAGGTTTGGACATTAAACTTGCCACCTTGTGCTGTGTACTAGGTTGCTTCACTTGTGCCTGGCTCTTTGAGGCCCCTTGGACTGTAACCTGTCAGGCTTCTCTGTCCATGGGATTCATCAGTCAAGAATACTGGAGTGGGTTGCCATTTCCTCCTCCAGGGGATCTTCCCGACCCAGGGATGGAACCAGCATCTCCCATGGTTCCTGCATTGGCAGGTGGATTCTTTTCTGCTAGTGCTACCTGCAACCTTGAAGGTACATAAATAATGAGGGCTACTTTAAGTTCTTACTGCCTCTCAGGAAGTATCCAGGCTTTGGTATGGCCATCCGGTTTCATCCTCAGGGCTAGTTTGGATTGATTGGTAGTGGCTGCTGGAGGGCCTTGTGGAGGAGGATCTTCCTCATCCAGCATCACCACGAAAAAGTATAACCGTTGATTAAGCATGTCTGCCGTGAGTGGGACAATGGAGTGGATGGCCTGCGTGCACCATGCTGGATTTTCTTGTCTGATGCCTCTGCTTAGACCTCAATAATCTTCACACTATGGGAACTGACGTTAAAAAAAAGCAAAAGTTTGCTTCGTATTCAGTGGTAAGACTCTGAGCTCTCAATGCAGGGGGCTCTGGTTCAATCCCTAGTCAGGGAACTAGATCCCACATGCTGCAACTAAGACCTGGCGCAGCTAAATAAATAGATAAATATTAAATTTTTTTAAAGAAAAAAGTTTCTTTATATCTGCTGGTTGGGCATATAAATTGACCTGTTTTCTGGAAATGTCTTCAATCCTCTTTTACCTGGAAGGTGAGCTGGGCAAGGTAGGTCAGCTTATCACACTCGAAGAGCCCCCGGGCAGTGTACTGGCACACAGAGAAGGTAATGCTGTCTATCAGGTTGGCCACCCGTTCCTTGAGGTTCTCATCAGGAGCTGCCTTTTCCACGGCCTTCTGGAAGACAATGCTGAAGGCCTGGGGGCAGGAGAAAGGACACTGGTAGCTTACACGGCTCTCTGTATGCAACTAGTGGCCCTACCTCTGGTGAGTATTATAATTCACCAATCACAGAAATATCTTCCCAGCATAACCTGCCAAGGAGGGCCAGTGGCAACAGGAAAACTCCTGTCTTAGTTGTTCGTATAAATTACTATGTTGTCACAAAGAGGGCCAAGCTATGAAGCATACTGTTTAGGTCCAGTGACCAAAATAATTAAATTAAATCTAATAAGTTTTGTTGGAAACTGAACACAATGAACAGTAACCAGTTTGGGTAATTCTATCCTTTAGATTATGAAATTCTTGATGGCAGAATCAACATCTTATACAACTTTGCTCTCTAAAAGAGACCTGTGTACATAATAGGTACTCAGAATATTTTTAATTAATTACTTTTCCTTTTGGTAATGATCAGAGTATCAGCTGTTCTTGGTTTTTCCTTCTAGTAATTCCATATCATTTGATGAGTCCTCTTAACGTGTGCTTTTTCCTTATGTACACTGTGAGAGCATAGCCTGCTTTGGTTACATTTTCCAAATTGTACACGATAGGTATAATATGAATCCATTTTCATAGTGATCATATGAATCAATTTTCCATCATTTTAAACTTAGATATAGACTACTTATAAAAATTGATAGTAGGAATGAATGTATCGTTAAAGAATGAATAAAGAAAATAATCATTAAAGAAAACAAAGGTCAAGGATGAATCTTTAAAGAAAATGAAAATTAAGATATTATTGGGTCTTTTCAATTTTTGGCTAGGCAGATTTCCAGTTTTCTTGCTTGTTTTTTTTTTTTTTTTGGAACACATATTTTCATGGGCTTCATCTAATTTCCCTTTTTCAGGAAGAGTCACTGCAGTAGATTTCAACTACTCTCAAAACTAGGGAGGTGATTCCATAGTTACTAGGCTTATCACATTAACTGCTATACAGTTTTAAAAATCCTTTACATTTCTTTCACATGGGGCTTTGACCTGAATATAATGTCAAGTATTGGATTTCTTTTAAACACATACAGTATTACAGAGACGCTGAGCTGAGGGGAGGGAATAGGGGCAGGATGAAATGCCATTTCCAGCCTAGTGAGTTCCAGGTGTGGAAGCCATCTTCCTTCTCAGGGGCTCAGCTTCATCCCCACACCTTGGCCTCCAGGGGGCAGCTGGACGCGGTGTGTGCCCTGAAGGTGTGTCCTCTCCGTTGGATTAAACCAGAGAAGTTGTTCAGAGCCCCCTACAGACTCTGCAGCTATGGTCTTTGGGAGAACTCTTTATGGGAGAAAGGTATACTTTCAGAGATGGACTTAAAATTTATAGGTCTTTGTTATTTCATGAGTAAGATAAGCTTAGTTAGCACTTACAACTGGTAACATCTTTGATTTTAGAAATATATCAGCAACCACAAAGCAGTAGCTTTGAGGATATTAGGGTAATTGTGTGTGTGTGTGTGCTCAGCTGTATCTGACTCTTTTCAAACACCCTGGACTGTAGCCCACCAGGCTTCTCTTTGTCCATGGGATTCTCCAGGCAAGAATACTAGAAGGGGGTTGCCATGCCCTCCTCCAGGGGGTCTTCCTGGCCCAGGGATCGAACCCGCATCTCTGGTGTTTCTGGCACAAGCAGGTGGATTCTTTACCACGGCACCACCTGGGAAGCCCATTAGGGTAACAGGGACACTAATTTAAAGTTTGACTATTAGTATGGCCTGCTTTGGTTTTAACAGATATAAGTGAGGCGCACATCTGATCAGCCCTATTAGCTGTGAAGCTCTCTGGGGCAGGGCTCCCTGCCAATATTTCCTCTTCCACACGGTCAGGAAGCAGAGTGCTGGCTGGATCGTATGTACTCGCTGAGCGAACGAGGCTGGGACCTGCCATGGCCTCTCCCTCTGTTTCAGCCAAATAACCAATGAGTCGTGAAAGACCCAATTAGAGAGACGAGGCCTGTAAGGCCAAGTCGCTGCTCTCCTGGATCTGGTCTGAAAGACTTGCCACGGCTAATGAAGCCCATGGACAAGCCCTTGTGCAGAGCCGCACGGGGCATGTCACGCTGCTGTGCTATGACTAGGTAGAGGGCTCCGGGGCTGTCACCTTGAGAGAAAACTGGTACATGGGGTGGATCCTGCTGAGGTCGCTCATGATGAAGTAGAGCAGAGAGGCCCGGGCGGCGGCCGGCCGGTAGTGCTCCCGGGCCTCGTTGATTCTCACCTCGGTCACCTTGGCCTCCTGCACCTGTTAGAAAAATCAAGAGCGGTCCATTGTTCGAACCAGCCAGGGCTCCCTGTGGCTCCCAGCGGCTCACTGTGGCCGCTCTGTGTCAGCACCCTGTGTCTGTGGGTGGGCTGGGTGGATGTGGATGAGGGGAACAAGGGAGGGCAGAAAGCTGCTGTGATTTTCCTTAACCAAGCTCAAGTGAGGAAGAGAGGACACACTCCTAGTGCTTCAAAGGTGAGCGTGTCAGCCCCTCCAGCTGGGGACATGTGGGAGATGCACACACAGATACACACACATCCACACACATCAGTACATCTAACTTGAAAAGTAAGCCAGGCAGTAGGACGCCAGTAAAAGCAGCATAATCGAATGTTCTGTTTTCTTTGTTACACAGACAGCTGTTCTGAATTGATTAGTTAATTAATTAATCCTTGGCTGCGCTGGGTCTTAGCTGTTTTCTCTAGCTGTGGCGAACGGAGGCTTCTGTCTAGCTGTGGTTCGGGGACTTTTCACTGCAGGGCTTCTCTTACTGCAGAGCACAGGCACCAGGACCAGGATGGAACCTGTGTCCCCTGCGTCACAAGGCAGATTCTCAGCCACTGGACCATCACAGACCTCCACTGTTTTCTGTATGTGTAAATTCACAGAGAAGATCTCTTTCAATGGAAAGGTCTATTTTCAGAAAATTTTTTATCAGAGGTAAAAATAAGAAGAGACCTAAACATCACAGAGGGATTCTGTAAGGATATCCTATTAAATATAACCTCAGTACAACCTGCCTTATACGCCAGGATAGAGTGAAACTGCTGATAATTCATGCAAAGCCCACAGGAAAAAACAAACCCCACTGAAGATAAGCTCATAATAAACAGCTACAAAGTTCAAGAGGAAGTGTTACCTATCGGGATAATTAGAAGACCTCCTAGCATCCCAAGAGCTGAAGACGATTCATCTACCATTAACTTGGGCTTCTCTCGTGGCTCAAACGGTAAAGAATCTGCCTGCAATGTGGGAGATGCGAGTTCAATACCTGTGTCTGGAAGATCCCTTGGAGAAGGACATGGTAACCTCCTCCAGTATTCTTACCTGGAGAATCCCATGGACAGAGGAGCCTGGTGGGCTATAGTACCTGGGGTCACAAAGAGTTGGACGTGACTGAGTGACTACCTACTTACCCCATTAACTAATTCTGTTTAAAAGCAGTAGAAATAAAAGAAAGTATAAAATCAGGACATTATAAAAAAGAAGAGACATTATCTGAAAAAGAACTAAATAGAACTTCCAAAGACAAGAATATAGCTATTTAAATAGGAAACTCAGTACACTGGTTAAATAATGAACTTGAGTTGAAAGAGAATAAGCAAACTAACAAATAAATCTGAGGAAACTGTTTAAAAAGCAGCTCAGAGAGAAAGAAAGTTGGAAAATATGTAAAAGAATCTCTTAGACCTGGAAGATAAAATAAAAAGATTCAAAATGTATGTAACAGAAATAAGCAGAGAACAGACAGAATAGGGGAGAAGCAATGTTTGAGCTATAATGGTTAGGAATTTTCCAAAGTTGATTAAAGACCAGAGGTTTTACTTTGAAGAAGCAGTCAATGTCAAAGAAAGCTTACTATCCACAGGCCCTTGAACAAGTAATTATTTTCTTTGATTAGAAGAAAATTGAATCCAAAAGAAGTAAGTGAGATGCAAGAATTTCTTAAATGTACAGTCAATTTAAATAACAAAGACTATAAAAAACATGACCAGTTTGGAAGTAGCAGATGAAAGCAAGGTAGAAGCAAAATGCTATAAAACAATAACGGAAGATGGAAAAAAATAATCAAAGTTTCTAATATCCTTATATTGTTTTGAAAGAGGCTAGATATAGTGCTTAATTTTAGACTTTGTTAAGTCAATATATATATTGTTAAGTCACATATGAAATGAAATACATCTTTCATATATTGATGAAAAATTAAGATTAATCAATAAAATAAACAGTAAATAACTTTAAAACTAGCAATGGATAAAAGAGGAGGATAAAGAAAAATCAAGAAAGGAGAAAAAATAAACAAAAGGATTGTTAATAGAAAGTATAAATCAAGATAGTAGAAAGAAATCTAATTGTATCAGTAATGTTTAAAAATGTAAAACTTGGTTAAACCAGTAGTTAAAAGACAAAGATTCTCAGAAGCCAGTGGAACTGAATAGAAATCCCATAGTTGCTCAGATTGGTGTTTTCACTGACTCATATTTTTCATGTCACCTGGGTCCTTCATGCTGTCCATTAACCTGTGTCCCTTTCATTCCCACCTCCTCCAACAGCTACTGAAAGCCTTCACTCCTCTCCCCAGGCCCCCTATCTCAACACCACACCCTCACTCTCAGCAGAGGAGCTTGACTCAAGCTTTCACAGACTATATAGAGACTGTTGGGCTTCCCTGGTGACTCAGATGGTAAAGAATATTTGCCTGCAATGCAGGAGACCTGGGTTCGATCCCTGGGTTGGGAAGATGCCCTGCAGAAGGGAATGGCTACCCACTCCAGTATTCTTGCCTGGGAAATCTCATGGACAGAGGAGCCTGGAGGGCTGCAATCCTTGGCGTCACAAAGAGTTGGACACGACTGAGGGATTAACACATACACACACACACACAGAGACCATCAGGAAGGGTTTCCTTAATTTCCACTTTCCTTTCCACGCCCTTAAAGGAAGGAAACATATGCTAAGTAATTTTGCAGGATGATAATTAAAAAAAATTTTTTTTTGAGAGCTCAGTTTACTGGGACATCACTAAAATTTTCTCATTGAAATCAGACTTGTGAGATTTTTGCAGGTTGTGGGTTTTCTGGGGGTGCAGCCATGTACTTGTACACCAGCATGATTCCTTAGCTTCAGGGCAACTCCATGGACTCACTAAGGTATTCAGTTTGAGCCACTATTTCCTGCACAGAACACAAGCCCCTGCACAGAACACAAGCCCCTGCACAGATCTAAGTGCCGGTCAAACGTCTGCAGAGTAGAGTTGTCAACAGCATTTTAAAGGGGGTGAGGGCTCTGTCATGCAGGCGGTGAGGTGTTCATTTCAGGAATCCTGCCGAGCTCAACTTGCCAGGAGAAACTCGGGAAGATGGATCAGCCATCTCCTACTCTGACATTTGTCCCTGGACGGTGGACTCAGGGACCAGGAGGAGGGCCTCTGCCCGCCCCCACCCACCCCAGCCCAGGCTGCCAGGTCTTACCTTTTTTTCAACTTCTGCGGCAGTCTGCTTGGTGATCTCAAGGTTCTCCACCAGGGCCGTTTCTCCCAGGAAGTTCCCGGAGGCCGAGGAGAGGCGAGAGAGCAGGTTGTCTTCCAACATTTTGAGGGTGATTTTGAACCCATTCTGCTGTTTTGTGAGCTCTGACTGCAGTATCACATAGGGGAGAGTCAGGTATAGGAGCCCGGAGCATCCCGTTCTTAGGTAGGTCTGAACAGACAGAGGGTTATGGGGCCAGAGCTTCTGCCCTTAGCACACTGGAAGTGGAACAGAGGAGTGCTCAGGACCACAAGCATGTCAGATCAGCTGAGGACTTGAACGCCGACTGCAGCAGTTACTAATCATGTGATCTGGGGCTGAATTCCCCTTTCACAGTAACCTTAGCTGGGTTAAACCCGGCCCTACACATAGCAGTGCTGTGCAAGGCTTAGCAGAATGCTGAGACATGGTCTAGTCATTAAATGGAAGTTATTTGAGGGAATGGCTAGAGGATGGGGTCAAGTTTTACTTCTCTGTCATAACTCAACTGTCCTCAAAAGGAATAGCTCTCCTTTGTGAAAAGTAAAAGTGTTGGTTGCTCAGTCATGTCCAACTCTTGGTGACCCAATGGACTGTAGCCTGCCAGGCTCCTTTGTTCATGGGATTCTCCAGGCAAGAATACTGGAGTGGGTTACTATTCCTTTCTCTAAGGGATCTTTCTGACCCAGGGATCAAACCTGGGTTCCCTGCATTGCAGGCAGATTCTTTACTGTCTGAGCCACCAAGGAAGCCCTAATCAGTTACACTTCAATGCAAAGTGAAAAGCTTAAAGAAAAACCACATGCCTCAATCTGGCCTTATAACCAGGATTCACTCCTGACTCTTCTGGGAGTGCTCCATGCCAAAGGCTTATGCCATCTGCTTATAGAATCTTTTTCTGAACCTCCTAATTTAAATCAGCCCCCTGGCTCTCTAATATTCCCCTGCTATTACAATCCAATCATATCTAAGGAGATAGGAAAAAGGACACTACTCGCTCCACACAAAACTGTGTTCCCTCCCAATTCATATGTTGAAGCCCTAAGTCCCTCCCCCCACACACCTCCACACGACTGTATTGGAGATGGGGGTAATTAGAGAAGGAGGTAATTAAGGTTAAATGAAGTCATGAGGATGGGGTCCCTGTGGTGGGATCACTGCCCTTATAAGAAGAGACACCAGAGAGCTTGCTCTCTGTGTGGATGCAAGGAAGAGGTATGTGGATGCACAGTGAGACGGCAGCCACCTACAAGCCAGGAAGAGAGGTATCGCCAGAAACTGGACTCTGAACTCTGTCTTCCAGCTTCCAGACTGTGACAAAATAAATATCTGTTGTCCCAGCCACTCAGCCTCTGGTGTTTTGTGATGGCAGCTCAAGCTAAGATGTTCCCCTAACATGGTTGAATCTATTTCTATTGCCCCTGCAGGAATGAATCCCATTTAGTTCTGGACATTGACACATGAACACTTGTGATGAGTGGTCCAAAACTGTCTTGGATGGGACTGCAGTTTCTCCCAGCTGCCTTCTGCTTCCTGGTCTTCAGCCTGCTCTGCCTTCTGCTTCCCAAGGGATGTTCCAGGGAACTGGTGTTGTTTCAGGAACATGATGTTGTTCTAGGAACATGGTGTTGCTGCTCCTCCGAGCCCCAGAAGAACCACACGGCTCCACTTGTGAAGGAACACCCCCCACCCCCACAAGCAGAGGAGGGTGCACGGCAGGGTCGGGTGGCAGAGTGTCTCCCTCCTCTCTCCCTTGCTGGGTGGGCGCCTCATGTACCTTCAGCTGCTCCAGATCAGGTCTCTCCATGCTGACCACCGCGGCCAGCAGCTGGTCCTCCAGGCCTTCCCTAGTCACGGTGAAATTGATCAGGGTGGCCTGAGCTTGCAGCTCCGGTTGGTAGTGAGGGTTGGCCAGCTTGGTGTGAAGGATGAGCCGGAACCTGGGGTTATACTCACACTCTTTGTCTCCAATTTTAATGAACCTGGAACAAAGAGGCTTGTGTGAAGGTGGGTGCCTTCCTGGGAGCTTTGGTCAGGGACAGAATCCTGCGCGGGAGTTTTTGCAAGGTCGTAGCAAACGATATTGCCATTCAGATGGATGGGCATGTCTAGATTGAGCTTTCACACAGGGAACAGGATGGAGGCTGACATACCTTCTCCCACGGCCATCCTGTTTATTTTTTCGGGTAAGGCTGGAGGGAGAGCCATCCACTTAGTGGTGCACGTACGTGGGAGCGCATTATAAAATATTTCCAGCAGATGGCAGTAAAGCACTTGCAGGAAGGGGCACCTTCTTAAGAGTTTGCACAAAGGTGACTTATGGGCTAGCAGAAGAGCTTATGTTGTCTTGTGATTGGTGGAACATTACTTCTATGGGAGAAAATGCTTAAATAAGTAATTAAGTGCCTCCTAAGGACAGGCAAGGGTTCTTCCCTGGTGGCTCTGTGGTAAAGAATCTGCCTGCTAATGCAGGAGACGTGAGTTTGATCCCTGGGTCTGGAAGATCCCCTGGAGAAGGAAATGGCAACCCATTCCAGTATTCTTGCCTGGGAAATTCCATGGACAGAGGAGCCTGGCAGGTTACGGCCCACAGGGTTGCAAAGAGTAGGACGTGACTTAGTGACTAAACAAGGACATGCAAAGGTGGCTTAAGATCTGAGCAGTGGGTCCGGCCAGTCCTTCCTGATAACTCTCACCCCATCTCCTATGTGCCTGTAGCCCTTCCATGTCTCTCTCTTCCTCCCCCTTCTCCTAGACCCTTGCTAAGCCCTGATCAACTACTGGCACCCAAAGCAGCAGGCACTCATCGCATCGACGAAGACATGAGTTCTCAGAACTCAGACAGCTGGCTTAGATGAAATCCTTGTGGTTAAAATTCAGCCTGAGGCTTCCCTGGTGGCTCAGTGGTAAAGAATCAGCCTGCCAATGCAGGAGACATGGGTTTAATCACTGATCCAGGAAGATCCCACATGCCGTGGAGCAACTGAGCCTGTGGGCCACAACTACAGAGCCTGTGCTCTTGGGCCCAGGAGCTGTAGCCACTGAAGCCTGCAAGCCCTGGAGCCCGTGTTCTACAGCAAGAGAAGCCACCGCAGTGAGAAGCCTGCACAACCAGAGAGGAGCCCCCGTTCGCTTCAACTGGAGAAAGCTCAAGCAGCAAGCAAGACCCAGCACAGCCAAAACATAAAGATAAATAAATAAATGTATATATATATAAAAGAATCAGCCTGCTTTTCCATCACGTTCCCTCAAGTTCCTCCACAGGAGTGTGCTGTGGTTGTTAGGAAGCAGGCCAGTGAGTTGGCTGATGGAAGCTCCTCAGGAAACTTTCTCTAGCACAGGAGGGTAGTTAGGTGTTCCTCTTTTGGAAGAATGAGGAGGTGCTTCGGGAGAACTAGCTAGCTGGGAGAGGAGGCTCTATGGAGAGCAGGTCTGTGCACGGTTCTACAGGGGCCACAGACCAGCCCCTTGGAAGGCCCGCACGACAGCTGGGTCTCACCGTCCTTTCTTAATGACTTCTCTCCCCAGCAGGGGTCCTAGCACAGGATCGATGGACTCTTCCAGATTTTCAATCAGCACCATGTCCCCAGCTTCCACAGCACGCTCTACCGTCTGAAGGTAGCTGAGGAGAGAGTTGGGCAGGTGAGAGTGTGGCAAGCTGTGGATTTGAGGCAATTTAACAAGGCAGCTGTGGCCTCTACAACACAGGGGTCATCTTGGAGGCACAGCTCTCTGGGGTGACTTCAGGGGCACGTCTTTCTTTATTTCAAATGACATTTATGTGATCTTGCCCATCGAGAGATGAATAGATAAAGAAGTTGTGGCACATATATACAGTGGAATATTACTCAGCCATAAAAAGGAACACATTTGTGTCAGTTCTAATGAGGTGGATGAACCAAGAGCCTGTTACCCAGAGGGAAGCAAGTCAGGGAGAGAAGAAACTAATATCATATATTAACGCATATATATGGACTGGAGAAAAATGGTACCGATGAACTAATTTGCAGGGCAGGAGTAGAGATGCAGAGGTCTAGGACAGACCTGTGTCTAAGGGGAGGGAGGGAGGAATCCAGAGAGCAGCACTGGAACATTCAGATTACCATACTTAGAAAGAGAGCCAGTGGGGAGGTGCTGTATGACACAGGGAACTCAGCCAGATGCTCTGTGATAACCCAGGGGGGTGGGATGGGATGAGGGTTGGGAGGAAGGCTCAAGAGGAATGGGACATATGTATATTCATGGCTGATTCACGTGGTTGTATGGCAGAAACCAACACAACACTGTGAAGCAATTATCTTCCAATTTAAAAAATGGTATTTATGTGATCTGATATGTTTTTAGGAAAAGTAACAAAATGCAAAAAGAGCATGAAAATTTACTGTAATCCTTGGCATTTACATTCTGGTGTTGAATGTTCATGTCTGGATATATGATATTTTCAAGTTTATTATTACTATTTCTATTTATTTTATATTATTCATATTTTTATTTATGTCTGCATTTGTATTTACGTTTATTTATTATTTTATCCATGCAGCTCATTTAATTTACAACCTGGGTTTGGTACATCAAATGTATTGTAAATACTTTCCCATGTCATTAAATATTCTTCTATAACAATATTTATGGGACTGGGTATTAGAATGTATTGATACACCTTAATTTTCTTAACAATCAGTTACCAAAAGCGAGGCTGTTTTTAATTTTTCAATGTTATGCAGAGTTTAATAAGCACATAAAAAATTGATTTTGCCTAAA
>SJYQ01000567.1:160685-193702 GCA_006410935.1 Redunca redunca
AACAATATAATTTTTTAAACCTTGACCAAAAATCTTAAAGTTAATCTAAAAGAAAACAATAAGAACAGTTTAGGAAATAAATAAATGATGATGAAGAATAACAGGAGGGATTTACATTAGCTGATAATAAAATATTTTCTATAATTTGAGCAATACAGGTACACAGAAAGAAGTCTTAAAGGATATCACAGACCACAAGTTGAGAGTGCTGGAAAAAATGATTAATTATAGGGCTCATTTATTCATATGAGAAACTTCATGTAAGTCAGCTGATTCAGGCTTCCCTGGTGACTCAGTGGTAAAGACCTGCCAATGCAGGGACTCAAATTCGGTCCCTGGGTCAGGAAGATCCCCTAGAGAAGGAAATGGCAAACTGCTCCAGTAGTCTTGCCTGGGAAAATGCCATGGTCAGAGGAGCCTGGAGGGCTATAGACCATGGGGCCGCAAAGAGTCAGAAACGACTTACCAGCTAAACAACAACAACATAACTGGTTCCTTTCGCTACACACCTGAAACAAACTCAACATCGCAAACTAGCTGCACTCCAGTAAAAACAAAAATTAAAAGAAAGAAAAGCAGAGACTCAGCACCCAAGCATTTCTCGCTGAGATGTTTCTTAAATTGAGAGGACAATCAGGAGAAAACTCCTGGGGGGACCAGCGGGGTAGAAACAATCATCGGTGATTTAAAATCCGCTCATCACACTTTTCCCTTCTGCGTAGTTGGCAAAGTGGGAACTTCTGTGTGCAGACACCTACCCCTTCTGGCCGATCTGGATGACCCGGAGGTCCTCACCATACTTGTTCTTGATCCATTTGATGCCTTGTAGCTGAGGGTCCACCATGAGCGGCCAGCGCTCGCAGCTGAGGAGGATGGCGGCATTCTCCGTGGACATGCGGTCTGCAGGGAGGCCCTCATTCTGCCAGGTGGCCACGTCGGCATCATCCATCAGCATCCGCAGGGGGTCCAGGCTGGGGGTCACTGGAATTGGAACCTGCTGGGAAAGAAAGGGCACAGGCGCTTAGAACGGAAGCAGGGGGTGGGGCCACAGCTCACTCAAAAGACAGAACTCCTCTAAAAAGCAAGACCAAAATCCCCCTGAGGAGAGTTTTCCTGGCTGTGTGATTGTGGAGCATGTTTTCTCAGCGTCCTGGTAGTCTTTTCTCTTGAGGGATGAACAGCAGCAGAAATTCCACCCTCGTCATCCTCGGTTCTTCGGTATATTCTCTAAGTCAAATGACTGCCATAGATCGATCAGATCAAATCCAAGTGTGTTTGCTCAGTCATGTCTGACTCTCGGCAACCTTTTGGACTAGCCCACCAGGTTCCTTTGTCCAAGGGATTTTTCAGGCAAGAATACTGGAGTGAGTTGCCATTTCCTCCTCCAGGGGATCTTCCTTACCCAGGGATCAAACCAGAGTCTTCCTTGTCTCCTGCACGGCAGGTAGATTCGGTTCAGTGGTATAGAATCTGCCAGTGCACGAGCCACGGGAGAGGCAAGTTTGATCCCTGGGTCAGAAAGATTCCCCTGGAGGAGGAAATGGTAACCCACTCTAGTATTCTTACCAGGATAATCTCATGGACAGAGGAGCCTGGCAGGCTGTAGTCCATGGGGTTGCAAAGAGTCAGATACGACTGAGCAACCAAGTACCATTTGCATGTTAATCAGCAGTCTCCATCCTCCTTACCCATGTTCAGTTCAGTTCAGTTCAGTCGCTCAGTCGTGTCCGACTCTGCGACCCCATGAATCGCAGTACGCCAGGCCTCCCTGTCCATCACCAACTCCCGGAGTTCACTCAGACCCACGTCCATCGAGTCCGTGATGCCATCTCATCCTGGGTCGTCCCCTTCTCCTCCTGCCCCCAATCTCTCCCAGCATCAGAGTCTTTTCCAATGAGTCAACTCTTCGCATCAGGTGTCCAAAGTACTGGAGCTTCAGCTTTAGCATCATTCCTTCCAAAGAAATCCCAGGATTGATCTCCTTCAGAATTGACTTGTTGGATCTCCTTGCAGTCCAAGGGACTCTCAAGAGTCTTCTCCAACACCACAGTTCAAACGCATCAGTTCTTCGGCGCTCAGCCTTCTTCACAGTCCAACTCTCACATCCATACATGACCACAGGAAAAACCATAGCCTTGACTAGACGGACCTTAGTCGGCAAAGTAATGTCTCTGCTTTTGAATATACCATGTTAGCGGAGTCATTTCCTGTTGCATTTCTGTGCTTCACGGCCCAGGCTCCACACCAGCGATCACCCTCTCCTCTCACTGGCATCACCACTTGCTGCCAATGCCCAGCTCGCCAAGGGCTGCGGACCCTCTCCTTTCTCCTGCTGCAGACCACCCCCCTCAACACAAGGCTGCTTGCAGGAGCTCGTCCCACAAACCTGTCCACTGTCCCTGTTGGGAACCTACCTTTTCTTCTGTTTACCTCTTTCAGCTCGTTTAATTCTTCTCAGAATAATAATTTTCTTTAGAAACTTTTTTTTTAATCGGGGTAAAATTCACATTCCCTAGCCATTTCAGAGTGCGCAAATCAACGGCATTTAATCGTCCACAGTGCTGTGCAACTGTCAGCTCTGTCTCTTTCCAAACATTTTCTTCACCCTGAAAGGAAACTGCACGTCCACGAGCAGTCGCCCCCCATCCCCGGCTACCCCCAGGTCTTAGCAACCTCTAATCTGCTCTCTGTCTGTGTGGATTTACCTATTCTGGATGTTTCACATAAGTGGAATCACGCGATACATGTGACTTTTTGTGTCGGCTGCAGAACGCTCTTGAGGGTCACACACGTGCTCTGTTATTAATATTAACCTCTCCATCCTTCTCTTCTCTGCAGTTTGTCCTCCCAGTTATCTCAGGAAAGCCCCTCCAGACCATCTCCTTTCCCTTTAATTATATCTGCTAAGAGTATGGATGGCCAATTCTATACCTTCGAGCAGATCTCAAAAGGAAAACCAGACACTGGAGGTTCTTATCCTAGAATCAGAAATGTATTTCAATAGAATCGTTTTCCTTTGTAATCATATTCGTTCCATTTTACATGCTACAAAACATTACTGTGAGAAGGAATGCATCGGTTTTATCAGACTGCCAAAAGGGTCCATGGCACAAAAATACTTGAGTCCCCAAAGCAAAGCTAGAAAACACCTCATTCACCTGCTATTGCGCTCCTTGCCTTCATTTGTTCAGCTAATGATTGTCCTTTCAACAATTTCCTTTCCACAAGTGTTCAAAGTGAATAAATAACAGCTTAATTTTTTATTTATTTCCCAGTAATATAACTGTTTTTTAATTTTTAAAAAAATTTAAAAATTTTTTTTGGCTGTGCTGTGTGGCATTTGGGATTTTAATTCCCCAACAAGGGATCAAACCTGTGCCCCCTGCCTTGGAAGCTCAGAGTCTTAACTACTGGACTACCAAGGAAATGCACTATAACAGTTTTTAAACTACTGTTCAGCAAATTATCAGGTGGGTGGGATTTTATGAGCTGGTCTGAGAAGCCAGCCATCACTAGACGGTCCGGGCTTTGTGTTCCAAGGAGACACCTATAAATGCATTCTGGAACACAACCCTAACTGCACGCGGTGATCCTTCTGTGCTAACTCTCAGGCAGCCGCTTCTTATGACTTTCGTCTTGTCTGCTGGACTAAGACTGTCCGGCCGACACCCTGGTACGGACTGTCTTCTGTGCCTCCTGCCAGTGGCATGTAGGACAGGCTGAAGACTCGGCAAGTATTTGTGGGTTGAGGACCATGAGTGATGTGGGAGTGCTGAGGGGCAACATACCCTGAGTCCTCTTCAGTTGGAAACTGGCATTTCCCCATCAGGTCATGTCAGCGTGGAGGGAGAAGCTGGGAGTAAGAGCCACCTACTCACACTGAGAGCTGAGGATGTTTGACCAAAGCCAATGAACTGCCCTCATAGGGGTGTCTGTGGGTCACAGACACAGACGGTGGAGCTTGGGGTGCAGTAACCAGGGGGCAGTGCAGCATCTGGGGAAAGAGGCTTGCCCTCCATTGCTGCTATTAAGTTTGGCACAAGAGCAGGAAGGTTGGAGGGAAATACAGGATGTGTTTGGTGCCTCCTGGGTTTAACAGTGTTGAGAACTGTCAGGAGACAGCATGGAGGTGGTGGACCAGAGTTCCCACGCAGACCCCAGAAGGAGGACAGGCGCTGTCCCCAGGTGACCTGGAAGGCAGTACATGGTGGTACATGGAAGTGTGGAAGGACATGGATGCCCAGGTCTCCCTCCTGGATCCCGGAGGTCACTAGGGGACACTCTGGAGGTGATGGGAGAAAGAACACAGGAAGGGACTAGAAGAGTTGGATTGTTATTGTCACGTGAGCTCATGAGTGATGCGGGCCAGACACACCTGCAGCTGGCTCAGGTAGGGCCTCCATGCTGCGTCCAGGAGGCTCTGGCGGTATCGATTTGTGAAGAAGCCCAGGTACGAGATGGAAGCTGCAGTGAGTAAAATGTCTCCACATAATTTCCTTTCTTGTTGCTTGAAGTTCTGCACAGCTTCTGCCCATCTCACATTTTCAGAGGCCAGGCCTCCCACCTGCCATTTCAAAGAGCAAAGAGGGGGAGAAGGCACATTATACCACGGGCCACAGAGCCACAGTTTAGCCACAGAGACTGCACAGCACACATTTCCCAGCAGGGGACTCGGGACATCATCTTTGTGGCCCTTGTGATCAATGTGGGTTTGCACCAGCCGCAGCAAACACTGCAGCAAACTAGCCCCTGTTCTCTGCCCTGAACCCGATGGGCTGTGGAGAGACAGGGTCTGAATGCAGGCTTCAGGGCTCTGCCCTCGACAGGCATAGACATGAACATGCCTGCCTCGAAGGGCCGTGAAGAGGATTTAGTGTGACTGCGTGTGATCATCACTTGGAATCATGTCTGGTACTCAAAACATAGCAGAAAATCAAGCACCTCTCCCTTCTCTTCAAATACTGAAGATATGAAAATCAAAGAAAATCAACTGCACTATAAATCACTCACAGTGGGCGGGATGGGCATGCTCATTAAGCCACAGATGCACAGAAACAAAGTCCCAAGACTGCAGAGCAGGGCCTGACTCTGGCGGCCCACATCAGAGGCACCTTCTCTGGAGGAGAGACAGTCTCCCTATGGGAGGACTGTGAGGCAGGCTGCTCGGTGAAGCTTGGTTTCTGTGCTATGCTCTCTGCAACCCCATGAACCATAGCCCACCAGGCTCCTCTGTCCATGGGATTCTCCAGCAAGAATACTGGAGTATTCCTTCTCCAGGGGATCTTCCTGACCCAGGGATCGAATCCAGATCTCCTGCATTGCAGGCAGATTCTTTACTGCTTGAGTCACCTGGGAAGCCCTCTGTGCTATGGTGTGATGACTGGTCGCTTTTTCTTTCTTGAAAGATGACATCCAAGGATGTCAGAGCTGACAGACTTGAGGCGCTTACCCCACCTGACCATCCTCACCCAGTCTTAAATCACACAGATAAAGATCAGAAAGTCGCAGCATCTTGTCAGAACCCCAGGTCAGTGGAAGTGGGGGGAGCTTCAGAGACCATCTGTCCTGAGTCCTAGAGCAGAGCCCCACCTCGCCTCCTATGAGGACCAATGCAGAAAAGTCTCCAACCGGGCAGAGAGAGGCCAAGGGAAATTCTGGGAACCAGGCAGGGGAGTGAACGGACGACAGGCTGGCAGAGAGGTCCTGACTGCCTCCCACTCGTCTGTGGAGGAGCTGCCTCTACACCTCGCCATTCAGTGAGGTTGGGGGTCTCAGAGCTGTGCAGCGGCAGGTTCAACACACAAGGGCTCAGACACACCTGAGGCTTCACCTCCCATCACTGGAGTGTAGCTGGTTCAGTGACAGTTATGACTCATCTGTTTCCGAACTGGGAAACCTGGCTTTGTTATATACATAAATGGTGGCTGGAATAAACGTGTATGAAAAGGGATTGATTCCACTTCCTGTCACTGGTGAGGGAGGTGCTGTAAGGGCCCTCATAAAGAGACATCACGTCCAGCGGGCGCTGCTTTGCAGGCTCTGAGCTGATGATTCACGATGAGAAATGTAGGCCACAGGGGATGAAAATGGCTACAAATCCCGTGATTCTCTTGTCAGGGGCTGGGGCCTGTGTTCCCTCTCCCCGGATCTGACACTGCTTTGACTAGTAGAACGCAAGGAAGGATGCTGTGCTGGCTTTCGGTCCCAGGCCTTAAGAGAATGGGACCCTCTACTTTCTGTCCTTGGGACACTTGCTCTTGGAGCCCTGAGTGGCCATGTAAGTGACTACCCTGCTGGAGAGACCAAGGTCATGGGTGGCCATGCTCCGAGTCAGCTGTCTGTCTGGCTCCTTTCTGCTTCTGTCTCAGCGCCTCATCCTGCCCACACCCTTGTTATCAAACACCCCACAGGAAAGAATGCCTGGGTTTGCCTATCAAAGGCTAGTTTTGTCTTCAATGATTCCCATGGCTGCTGCAGGTACAGGTAAGCATGTCATGCCTCTTGAAAGCTGCCTGAAGGATCCCATACCCTTTCCTCCCAACCATCCCTGTAGGAAATCTCCTTTGACCAGATCAGGGTGTGCATTCATACTTTCCCCAGGAGTCAGCCTCTGCAGCCCGGAGCATTTTAATATTTCTTGCCACTCTTGTCAAAGTGGGGCTCAGCTGTGTTCATCTACTATGTACCTCTGAGGCACCCAACAAGCTCAGCTTGTATCCCCCCTCTCCCCCCGCCCCATCCCTGGAGGCTCACACTTACCAGGCGGTTTGCAAGGGAGATGGTGCCTGAAGTTGCTTCAGCTTCTTGCTGACATTTGAGTTTGTCGGCTGTTGCTTTCTCAAACTTGGCCGTGAGTTTGGCCAGGTTCTCATTAAGGTGCTGTTGAGGAAGGAACACAAGGTCTGTCAGCAATTCCAGTGCTTCAGAGATAAGGGTCCACGTGCAGGGCGTTTTTAAAGAAGCCCCATGCTCCCCGGGAGAAGCTGTGAGGGACTGGGGAAATAGGCAAGGAAGGGAAGGAAGGCAAGTTGGGGGGCTCTCAGGCAGATCCCCGTGGGAGTCCAAAGGGTCCTGATCCAAGAGAGAAAACCCAGCTTTCATGTCCCTCACACAGTCAATGGTCCAGGAGCAGGAGTGGGTGATGGACCAGGAGAAATGAAATGAAATGTTAGTTGCTCAGTTGTGTCTGACTCTTTTTGACCCCAGGGACTATAGCCCACCAGACTCCTCTGTCTATGGACTTTTCCAGGCAAGAATACTGAAGTGGGCTCTCCAAGGGATCTTCTTGACCCAGGGAATGGACCAGGAGAGAGAGACTTAAATTCTGTCTCTCTCTGTACTGGGGAAAATGGGTTCCAGTACTCTGAGAAAAAAGTGAAAGCGCTGCTTTGCCTTTAGAAGCAAAAGCTCACTGGAGCCTGGGGAGGCCTGGAAGGATCCCAGGATCGGGGGTGGGGGTGCAGGGAGGAGCCAGACTATCTGCTGCAGTTGGTTTGCAGGTTGGAGTTGGTCTGCAACCTGGGTCTTCCCCTTGCTTCAAGGTCTCAGGAGTGTAAGACAACTTTACCTAACCTCCTCCATTCTCTCCAATTATCCCAAAGTAGAGGAACATTTTTAAAAAGACTTGGTTCTAGGTTTTTCTAAATGTACTAAGAATTTAGAATAAGTGCACAGTCTTTGCTGCCCCTGCCATGCCTGTTTGCATCCACAAAGCCACCTAGTTGCACAGAAGACACCTCCAGATAGGTCTCGCATCTGTGCCACAGTAGGGCTTCAGGCTGCTCTGTCCATCATCACCAAGTCACAGGAGGAAGAAATGAAGAGCCAGGCTTATACAGCCAAGCAGCTTAACCAGGAGGTGAGGCACCCAGTTAATGGTGGCAGGCTGGCCACATTCTTCTACCTCCTCTTCTTCCCAAGACTTCTCTAACATGATCATGAGTGAAAGTCGTTCAGTCGTGTCTGACTCTTTGTGACTCCATGAACTGTAGCCTGCCAGGCTCCTCGGTCCAAGGAATTCTCCAGGCAGGAATACTGGAGTGGGTTGCCATTTCCTTCTCCAGGGGATCTTCCCAACCCAGGGAATGAACCCGGGTCTCCCACACTGCAGCCAGACTCTTTACTAATTGAGCCACCAGGGGATAAATTCAAGGGAATGATTAAAACATGAACTGGAGGGAAATCTAGATGGTGTAAGAAAATATAAAGTGAGAAAAAAATGAGAGAAAGTAGAGGACCCGTCAGAAGTTTCTATGGGCTTCCCTGGTGGCTCAGAAGGTTAAGAATCTGCCTGTAATGCAGATTTGATCTGAGTTTTATCCTTTCGTTGGGAAGATTTCCTGGAGAAGGGAATGGCTACCCACTCCAGTATTCTTGCCTGGAGAATCCATGGACAGAGGAGTCTGGTGGGCTACAGTCCATGGGGTTGCAGAGTTGGACACAACTGAAGCGACCTTCACTTTCTTTACTTTGAGAAGTTCCGATATCTAATCAATATGCATTCCAGAAAATAAGGTTAAAAAAGAAACAGAAGAGACTATAAAGCACCTTGCGGAGCTGAAGAAAATAAGTCTCTACAGGCCAAGCACAGAGAATAAAAAAAGAATGACAGCTAAGTACATCAGTGTAACGTTTCAGATGCCAAGAATAAAGAAAAAAAAAATCGAAGGACCTCCAGAAAGGCAGAAACGCAGTGCACCCACAAAGGAATAGGACCCTGACTGTTCATCAGACTTCTCACCAGACCAAAAGATAAAGCACTCCGTTCTAAGAGGAAAGTACTGTATCAGAATTCAATACCCAGCGAAACTGTCAATTCAGTTTAGAAACAAACAGATATGTCCAGACCAGAATACTAGATAATTTACCTCTCATGTAACATTTCTGAAAAAGTTATTTAAGAGTGAGCCAAAGCAAAACAAGAGAAGAAATCAAGAAAGAAGCCATGGGGTCCAGAAGTCTTTGGAATGAACCCAAGAGAGCAGTGAATGTGATTACTCTTCATTACTGGAGCTTTGAGCTGGAAACAAGCAAGAAAGGTCTTGCGAACAAAGGCAGGCTTCAGTAGAACACTGGATTGGATGGAGATTTAATTTGTTTTTTTAAAGATTTTTTTTTAATGTGAACAATTTTTTAAAAGTCTTTACTCAATTTGTTACCATATTTCTTAAAAAAAAAAAATGTTTTTTTTTTTTGGCCACAAGGCATGTGGGATCTTAGCTCTCTGACCAGGAATTGAACCTGTACACTCTGCGTTGGAAGGTGAAGTCTTAACCACTGACCACCAGGGAAGTCCCTAGAGAGCTTTTATTTTTTCCCCAAAGGAACTAATTGAAAGAAAGAGAGAGAGAAAGAGACAGTAGAAATCCCAGGGGGAAAGGTATTTTAAAAAATAAATGTAATTGTACTTTGATCTGCTATAAACAATATAGACAGATTCATAGAATATAAATATAATTTACTGTTCTTCCAGTTTTTTGAATCAGTCAGTGGGGAGCATCTGGGACAACTGATTTTGGTTACAATGTAGGGATTTTCAGTGTTGGTGATTCAAAAACCAAATAATGATAAGTAATGATAAGGGAAGTAGGAGGTAAGCGGGGGGGATGAGCTAAAGGCGAGGGCACTAACTCCATCTTGAACACGAGGGCTCCAAGGAAGTGGCCTCTGTGTGATTGAACAAGGAATTGAGGTCACGTCGGTGAAACAGAGTCACTGTAATGAGATAGGAGATGATTGTCGTCCAGCCTCCTGGAGCAGAAAGTCAACTGTCTAAAGAAGAACAATGACAAAGGGATGTGGCACAGCATGTAGACAGGGCTCAGAAATTCAGATGAGCAGAATAGGAAGACGATGTAAACTAGCCAGATGAATCTAATGTTAAAAAAAGGGGCGGGGGGGGAGGCCGGTGGGGACTGTGACAAAATGCAGGAAAACTGCCTACTCGAGTGGGAAGCCACTGCTTAAGGCCAGAGTCAGTCAGTGGTATTCAGGAATCTTGTGATTGTTGTAAGACTGGCCAGAAATCAGATATTTTGTTTTAAATACTGGCCACCAGTTAAATCATTTCCAAGCAGTATGTGCAGGACAGATAAGACATTTAAGCCATTGGGTTTCAAGCTCTGAGTGGTGTCAACAATCAGTTCAGCTCCGCTCAGTTCAGTTCATTCAGTTGCTCAGTCATGTCCAACTCTTCGTAACCCCATGGACTGCAGCACTCCATGCTTCCCTGTCCTCCACTATCTCCTGAAGCTTACTCAAACTCATGTCCATTGAGGCGGTGATGCCATCCAACCAACTCATCCTCTGTCATCCCCTTCTCCTCCTGCCTTCAATCTTTCCCAGCATCAGGTCTTTCCCAATGAGTCAGTTCTTCCAATGAGCATCAGGTGGCCAGATTATTGGAGCTTCAGCTTCAGCATCAGTCCTTCCAGTGAATATTTAGAATTGCTTTACTTTAGGATGGACTGGTCTGATCTCCTTACAGTCCAAGGAACTCTCGAGAGTCTTCTCCAACACCACAGTTCAAAAGCATCAGTTCTTTGGCACTCAGCTTTCTTTATGGTTCAACAATCAGTAGAAACCGACAAAAGCATGAAAAGGTCAGGAGACTGTCAGTACTCACTCAAAGCTCTTCTCTGCTCTCTGTTATTTTACTTAATGAGTGAGTAAATGCCTGGTGAAGATAACTTCCTTGTTTTTACTGCTATTATTTTTTTTAAAATGTCAAGTTCATATGTGTTTGTGACAGAAAAAAAGAAAATACAGATAAACAAAAAATCCAAAAAGATAACCAACACTATTCATATTGGTGTGTATTTTAATTATCCGTGTAGTTGCTAATTTGTGTCTGATTCGTTGCAACCGCATGGACTGTAGCCTGCCAGGCTCCCCTGTCCATGGGATTCTCCAGGCAAGAATACTGGAGTGGGTTGCAATTTCCTCCTCCAGGGATTTTAATTATATATATAATCAAATTGAAATTACCTTGTAATGTGTTCTGAAAGATGCCTTTTTTTTTTTTTGCTTTATGCATCATGAATATAAAATTTTTGGTACAGCAGAAATGAATACAACATTATAAAGAAACCATACTATGATTAAAAAAATTATTTACTTGGAATTATGCTAAGATCCTAAAAACAGGCATCCTCTTCTTGGTGAAGGGGGGATGCAACTGGAGAGGGCTGGCTGTGGCCTCAGTGACACAGAGGGAGGCACTTTCCTGCCTGGGTGGGCGTCCACATGCGCAGTGGGTATCAGTCCACCCTCCTGTTATTAGTAGGCGAGTGTCATGCCTATGTGGATAGGCATGTGGATGAGCAAAGGATGGAGAGGAGGTTGTTCAAAGCGAGAAGGCATCTTTTTATTTTTAATTTCAAAAAATATTTTGGCAGAAGAGAAGTGCCTTCCTAAGGTAGCCAAGTATTTTAAAAATATTCTGATTGCTTTCACAGGTTGAATGAGCCCATCATGTGCGTGTTGGCTAACTGAAAAGGTATAAACATTTTGAAAACATTCCCTTCGCACCAAATGTTCCTTTCGTTAAAATAACTTGAGTAAGAGAGAGAGAGAGCTTGGAAAATGTAGTTCTTGTGACACTTTTCTGAGAGAGACTGAAGAATATGAAAATGATCAGAAGGTCTTTTTCCCCCCAGAAGCAGTCAGCAGGGTGGTAGAGTGTTTTGCTCCTGGTCTTCTTTCAAGAGGGCTGTTGTGAGGTTGATTATCAGTAATCTGGCCCGTGAATATCCAGGTTTTATAAAGCAAACATACTGGGAGATTCTTTGCTTTGCCAAAGCATCTCTTTTTTATACAGAGTCTGGTTGCAAGGATCTTTGAACTGAGGCCTTTAGCTGAGGAATTTAATCTATGGATCAATAAACCCGTGAAACTTGAAGCATGAAGCATGTCTGCCACCTTGCTTTTCATAATTTGTAAAACCCTTTTTATCATCACGAGAAACGTGCAGGAAGATCTTATCTGCCTAGAATGCACGTGTAGAAATGAAAGATCCGGGGAAAGTTTCGGCTTGAGCTTGACCATGGTGGTGACCAGGGCTTGGACACAGACATGATGGCACCTGCAGCCAGCGGAGAAGCAGGTGGAGGTGATGCAGGGGTCAGGGGTCACAGGAACCCTGGTGGTGGCGGCAGCTCCCTGTGTTCCTGTGGGCTGGGCTCTGGGCCTCTGTTCTACCTGCTTCTCTCCTTTGATCCTCATGGCAAACTCACAAAGTGGGGGCTATTACTGTGTCCATTTTATGTCAGGAAGCTGAAGTTTGGGCACTTGAAAGCCCTTTCTATATGTCACCCATTGGTGAACAGCACAGCGTGGATTGGAAGGTCTGCCGATGGGGTCTTAGCTACCGTGTCATCCTGCAGGATTCTGGTTTCCACCTCTCACATTGGCGATACCCATTGTAACGGCTTCCCGCGTGGCGCAGTGTTAAAGAACCTGCCTGCCGATGCAGGAGATGAAGGTTCAATTCCTAGCTCAGGAAGATCCCCTGGAGGAGGAAATGGCAACCTACTCCAGTGTTCTTGCCTGGAGCACCCCATGGACAGAGAAGCCTAGGGGGCTACAGTCCATGAGGTCGTAAACAGTCAGACATGACTGAACGTGAACACATGTCATTTTAATGGCAAAGGTGAAGCTCAAGGGGAATCTCTCTTAAATAGGGATGAATCCAAGGTCATCTCCATCCCCCAATCCTGCGTGAGGGACATACAACAAAAATATCAATAAGAGGCTAATAATTATATATTTATGGTCAAGGGACCACCCCCCACCCCAAACCACAATGCGCGAGTTGCTCTTACAGACTTCTATAAGGCCGCGCAGGTGGCTTAACACATCCCACAGACCCACATGTCCACAGCAATGAGAGTGAGGGGGCGGACAATGGCCAGAATGGAAGATCCTGATGCACAAGGTGGTGAAAAACTGTCTCAAAGAGGAAAAGGGATCTCCCATTTTTGAACTTATCTACAGAACAGAGTCACAAACAAGAGAACAGACATGTGGTTGCCAAGGGGGAAGAGGTGGGGGGAGGGATGGATTGGGAGTTTGGGGATTAGCAGATGCAAACTGCTATCTATAGGATGGATAAACAATAAAGTCCTACCGTACAGCACAGGGCACTATAGTCAATATCCTGTGACAAACCAAAATGGAAAAGAATATATGTGTGTGTGTAATTGAATCTCTTTGCTATACAGCAGAAAATAACACACCATTGTAAATCAACTATACTTCAATAAAATAAGTTAAAGAATCTCCCTTTTTTGACCTTCTGTTCTTAACTATCAGATGTGCAAAAATATTGGATTCACTTGTGGCTAATAAGATAGCAGCTGGTTCCATGGATAATACCGTTCATTTATTATACGTATCCATCTGTCATCTTTTTTTTCCTTGGAGGAAATGGAAAAAACCTTTTAGGACCAAAGCTTAAACCCATGGTCCGGTGGATCTATCTTGTTTGGACTACATGGTATTTGAGAAAGAAAATTTAAAAGTTTCCTCTTGAAAAATTGGATTTTACCTAACAACTTGGTTTTCTTTAAAAGTCAGGTCCGAGGCGCTGGGGCCTGGGGGAGAGGGCTGTTTGCCTCAGGTGGGGGTCACTTACAGCGATCTTGGCTTTAACGGCTGCCAGCTTCTCCTGGGCAGCAGCGAGGTCCGAGGTGGCCTTGCTCAGTGCTTGGCGCTTGGGTTCCACGTCACAGAACACCTCGTGAAACTTCACGATGTTTATGACCCAAGAGCAGAGGCCTGCGGCCGCATAGGACTTGGTGGCCACGAACTCCGGATTGAACTCGGGGTCCTGCAGATACGGCCTGATGGCCTTGAGGCAGTTCTCGTGAATGTTCTCCTTGTCAAAGTGGACGAGGGAGTCCAGGAAACCGTCCACCTTGGCCATGGTGACCTTGGCGGCCTTCCAGCTGCGGTCCTTGGGCACCTTGCCCCTGGGGGCTATGAGCACCATCACTGCTGCGCTGACATTGCTCACCGCCGGCGGCGGGGAACCGAAGGACTTCAGCTCGGTCAGGTTGGTCTGCAAGAGAGACGCACATTGTTAGAGGAAAACGCGTGGGCTCTCTTTGTTGTCGACCACTCATGGAGGCTGGCTCGGAGCGATCTGAGAGGGCCATTTCGAAGCCTTTAGGTGTCCTTGGAATTTTAAATATGATTCATCAGAAGGGAACCGAGAACTCCCCAGTGGTTCCAGACTGCTCTGAATGGCTAGTCGAGACTCAGCTAGGTCCTCTCAGCACTTTGACCTGCAGCCCATCAGAAACACACAATTATTTCACATTTAACTGAAACGTATAAGGATGTCAACATGCTCTGATACAGGCAGCATGCCATGAATAAAAGATAAGGTTATTATAAATTAATTTCCATCTTGGATTGAAGAGAATGGCAGTGTAACCCAACTATATATATTTTTTCTTTAATTAAACTGATTTGTTCCATGAGCTTGTTCTAACTACAGCCGACCATCCTGATAGCAAAGTGGTTGTTTCTGACAAGAAATAACTCAGACAGAAAGCCAGGCACGGCGTGTGCTGTTACTGCCTCTGCCTAGACAGGGGCTGGAGCTTTGCTACAAGTTTCACTTGCCCTAGAAAGATATGGCTGAAAGGCTTGACCTTGAAAAGCCACTCAAACTTCTCAGATCTTACTCAGTGTTTTCATCTGTAGGTTGGGAGCAGTCCATCTGCAAGTGAAATTTGGTCAGAAATGCATATAAAGTTGATTTAAGGTTTGTTGTGACTGACATTGAGGAACATGTAATCTCAAAAGCACTTGATTTCAAGGCTGATTTTGTGAACAGGGGAAAATCTTAATTTCAAAGGTTAGATCCTTATGCCAGATTAATTTGGGGGTGTTCTCAGGCCTGGAAATCAAAACAGGAGGGGGATTATTTCTAGGACCGAATGGAAGCAGCTAGGAAGATGCTCCACTTATTCTTGCCACGGTTTGCACTTTGAGTCATAACAGTCTTGTCTGCAATGGACAGGAATGAAGGACAGCATAGGTGTGGCAGGTGTACTTGAATACCCAATCCTGTGGCCTCCCCTGAGCCAAAGAGGACAAAGAGGGAAAATACAATCAGAAACGAAACCCCCACAATTTTAATGTAATTTAAGTTGAGCATGTATGTTCAATGTACTGAATTAAGAAAAGATAAAAATGGATACAGATGCAATTTAATGCTATAACCTAGATATATCATTGTTAATATTTCAATGTAATTCCTTCTAACTTTTAAGAAAATTTAAATATATATATATATATTTTTGGGGGTGGGGATATGTTGGGCCTTTGTTGCTACATGGGCTTTTCTCTAGTTGTGGTGTACAGGCCTCTCACTGTGGTAGCTTCCCTTGTGGCAGAGCACAGGAGAAAGTGTCTTTTGATTTCATGGCTGGGGTCGCCATCCACAGTGATTTTGGAGCCCAAGAAAATAAAGTCTGTCACTGTTTCCATTTTTTCCCCATCTATTTGCCATGAAGTGATGGGAGGCTGGATGCCATGACCTTAGTTTTTTGAATATCTAAATATAAATATATACATATGTGTATACACACACATGCACACACACGCACACACACTGTATACAGTGCTTTTTCATGATGCTCATTGTCCCTCACCCCTGCCCAGTGCTAAACAGAATCTTCACAGAGGCAGAATCTTTGTTCATGGAAGCATCACGGGCACCTAGAACAGTGTCTGGCAGGGAGGGCAGTCAGGGATTCTCCGCTGAGTGAATAAACATGTCAGCACAGTCGTTCGTTTGGCAAAGGGGGGATGCAGTGGTAGATAAAAAAGTCAGTCCTTTTGCTCATGCAGGTGGTGGGGACGGACACAAAAGGGTCAGTCTTTGGTATATTACAGAGTGAGAAGTGCTCTGAAAAAAAGCAAAAAGCAGGGCTAGTAGGCTAGCAGATTCTTGAAGAGTGATGGTATCACTTTCGCCAGGGAGGAGGTTCTGGGAAGACCACTTAGAAAACCTGATGTTTCAGGAGGGGGAAGGGCAGAGAGTAAATGAGTGAGGAGAGGGCAGGCACAAATGCCAGTTCCAGCTCGATTTATAAGAGCTCTTCACACACACACACACACACACACACGTGAGAATACTCTTTTTTTAATTTAAAAATTTTGTTTAAGATATTCCGTGACAGGTAGAAATTTAGTTTTCCTACAGCCAAATTGAATAATCCTTTTCCAGATGACATCATGCTATCATCCTTCGTTTTTATGGTAAAAGGGTCTTTTCTATATATTAAGATGATGTGACCTTATAGTACCTTTTCTAGTTCTTTTACAGTTTCTTTCTTATTGTTCACTGGCTTACAAGATTACATTATTTAGTCCTTCTAGTAAAAGAATGGAGAAGACAATGGCACCGCACTCCAGTACTCTTGCCTGGAAAATCCCACGGGTGGAGGAGCCTGGTAGGCTGCAGTCCATGGGGTTGCTAAGAGTGGGACACGACTGAGCGACTTCACTTTCACTTTTCACTTTCATGCTTTGGAGAAGGAAATGGCAACCCACTCCAGTGTTCTTGCCTGGAGAATCCCAGGGACGGGGGAGCCTGGTGGGCTGCTGTCTATGGGGTCACACAGAGTCGGACACAACTGAAGTGACTTAGCAGCAGGAGTAGGGAGGGGGGTTCAGGATGGGGAACACGTGTATACCTGTGGTGGGTTCATGTTGATGTGTGGCAAAACCAATACAATACTGTAAAGTAATTAACCTCCAATTAAAATAAATAAATTTATATTTAAAAAAAGAATACATATTTATTGTGAAATATTTAGCAAAGATGAAGATGAAAACCAGAATCACTCATCATTTTACTACCCAGAGATAAACACTGTCCTGGTATGTTTCATTATATATGCTTAACAAACTAACAAAGAGGCACAGAAAAGAAAGATAATGAGTGAATATAGTGTGAATATATGTGAATGTGGTATATGTCTGGCTCATTCATTTATACACACATATACATATATGTAGGCTTCCCAGGTGGCACTAGTGGTAAAGAATCCACGTGCCAATGCAGGAGACATAAGAGACACGAGTTCAGTCCCTGGACTGGGAAGATCCCTTGGAGGAGGGCATGGCAACCCACTCCAGTATCCTTGCCTGGAAAATCCCGTGGACAGGGCAGCCTGGCGGGCTACAGTCCATAGGTTTACAAAGAGTCAGACACGACTGAAGTGATTTAACACACACACGTATACATATATGTACATACATATACATACATATACATGTACAATCACTGTTTACACTATTTGTTTGAATATGGCTTTCACTGAAAATTGTATCTTAAACTCTTTCATGTATTAATTATTTTTGCAAAATATGATTTTAAATAAAGTATGTGCAATTTTCTCTCATTTGCTGCTGCTGCTGCTGCTAAGTCGCTTCAGTCGTATCTGATTCTGCGTGACCCCATAGATGGCAGCCCAACAGGCTCCCCATCCCTGGGATTCTCCAGGCAAGAACATTGGAGTGGGTTGCCATTTCCTTCTCCAAAGCATGAAAGTGAAAAGTGAAAGTGAAGTCGCTCAGTCGTTTCCGAATCTTAGCGACCCCATGGACTGCAGCCTACCAGGCTCCTCCGTCCATGGGATTTTCAGGCAAGAGTACTGGAGTGGGGTGCCATCGCCTTCTCCATTTCTTTCATTTAGATGAGCCATAATTTAGCCAACTCCATATTGTATTTAGGTTATTAAATTTTTAATAGCTGCTTAAATGATATGAACTTTTAATGAAATTAGAAATAAGTAAGCTCCAAATCAGAGTCAAATAAGACTTGGATTTAATGTATAAAGTATTTGAGGAATAGTGACATCCTTAAAATACTAAATCTTGCCTTACACAAATTTGGTACATCTATTTCCCTATTCACATCTTATTTTACACTACTCAACAAAGATGTGCAGTTTTATTCACATAGTTTCAATAAATTTATTTATGTTTACTTATACTGAGAGTTTTGGTTGCAATCTTGAAAATATTATATTTTCTAACTGGCTACTGCTGATATTAGGAAAGCTATTAAATTTTGTATTGGACCCTTAACCCTCCCCTTTTATTTGTTTTATTATATTTGTATGACATCTATGAATAATAACACATTTGTCTGCTACTTTACAACATTTGCACGATTACCATTTTTCATTTATCATTGCACTGGCTGGAAACTTTAGGGCAATTGTTTTATAACAGAAGCAAAGGGGGTCATTATTGTGCTTTTTCTTTGCTAATGGGAGTTCTGCTAATGCTTGACCATTATACGGGATGTTTCATTCTTGGACTGGGATTGATTGCTATGTGTTAGCAAATTATCCAAATATCGTTTTGTTCCTACTATACTGAGAGTTTTAGTAGGAATGGATGTTGAATTGCGTTAGGTATCATTTTTGACATTTCTCTAACTATAGAATTTTTGCCTTTTTTTTAAAGATTTTTTTTTTTTAATGTGGACTATTTTTAAAGTCTTTACTGAATTTGTTACAATATTGCTTCTGTTTTATGTTTTGATTTTTTGGCCTCTAGGCATTTGGGATCTTAGCTCCCAGACCAGGGATCCAACTCACACTTCCTGCATTGTAAAGTGAAGTCTTAACCACTGGACCACAAGGAAGTCCCCCAAAGCTATTCTTCTTTGATCGATGGTTGGGTATATTTACAGGAGTAGCCTTACATAGGCAAAACTTTGTTTGGTAGCATACTGTTGTTTGAATACATTGCTAGGCTTGATTTGCCAGCATTTGATACAGATATCTTAAATCATTACTCATAAATTTATAAAATTTGAGGTTTTATTTTCTTGTGCTATCTCTATCACTTTTAGTATCAAGCTTATCATAATAAAGGTCTTAAAAAGTCCTGTAGGAAGGAAGTCTGTTAAACTCTCTAGCCCTAGAATTCTCAAAATCATTTAATTATGAAATATATCTTTTATATAACTTGTTAATATTAAGTTACAAGTCAAATGACAGGAAGAAAATATTTACAACATATATAACAAAAAATTTATCTTAAAAANAAAAAACCTATAAATCAATAAAGAAAAGGGAAATTATCTCATCAGAAAATGGACAAAGAATCTGAGCAAATAATGAAGGAAGTAATCTAAGTATTAGAATCAAACCATTCACAAATTTTTAAATGAAAAAATTATTGTGTTCTTAATGAGAAAAATTAGAATGATTGAAAATACTTAAGACTGGCAAGGATGTGGGGGAAAGCAGTGCTTACAACTATAAACAAGAGTAGCTATTTTGGATAGAAATTGAGCATTATTTATATAAAAAAGAGAAGTATTGTTAGAGCTTCCTATTGCTTCTGTGGGGCTTCCCAGGTGGCGCTAGTGGCAAAGAACCCACCTGCTAATTCAAGAGACATAAGAGACAGGGGCTCAGTCTCTGGGTTAGGAAGATCCTGTGGAAGAAGGCATGGGAACCCACTCTAGTATTCTTGCCTAGAGACTCCCATGGACAGAGGAGACTGGCGGGCTACAGTCCCTGGGGTTGCAAAGAGTCAGATAGGACTAAAGCAACTGAGCACACACATCGCTTCTGTAAGAAATTACCATAAACACAGTGACTCAACGTGAACATATAATCTTCCTATTCTGGAGGTCAAAATTCCTAAGCCAAAGATGTTAGAGAGGCTGGTTCTTTCTGGAGGCTGGATTAGAGAGTCTGATCCTTTCTGTTCCCAGTTTCTAGAGCCAGCCTCAACTCCTTGGCTCAAGGTTCCACATCAAATCAGCTCTGTCTACCCTCTCTACTCCCACCATCATACTGCCTTCTTCTTCCGATCTTCCTGTCTCCCTCTTCTTTGGATCCTTGTGATGACATTTAGGACCCAGCTGGGGCTTCCCTGGTGGCTCAGATGGTTAAGAATCTGCCTGCAATGCAGGAGACCCAGGTTTGATCCATGAATGGGGAAGATCCCCTGGAGAAAGGAAATTCTTGCCTCTAGAATTGTATGGACAGAAGAGCCTGTTGGGTTACAGTCCATGGGGTCAAAAAGAGTTGGACATGACTGAGCAACTAACACTCTCACTTTCACTGGGATAATCCAGCATCATCTCCCCATTGCAAGATCCTTGATTTAATCACACCCACAGAGTCACCATATGAAGTAAAACTCACAGGTTCCAGAGGTTAGGACGTGGGTATTTTGAGGGGTGGAGGAGGTATGATATAACCTGCCATGTTCTTATTTGGCCCAGATAAATATTTGAACATATGGAGTAAAGATGTATGCACAAGAATATTTGTATTAGAGAAAAAGAAACTAATTAGACACTCAAGAGTAAATAGCTAAAAGAAATAGAGTACGTTATAGCCTGGAATACTACAAAGCATTAAATAAATATGGTTTCAATGCATGTATTGGTGTGACACAGTCTTGTTTCATGAGGAAGAGTAAGTTGTCACTATCTATTTGTATTTAAAATATGATATATTTTATATGCATATAAACATATAATGCAGTGCATCTAAAATATATCATGCTTCAAACACAAATCTCCTGCTTTGCAGTCTCAGCCTCCAGGGGAGCCCTAGGTGTTTGTCCCTCAGTCATGCCCGACTCTTTGGGACCCACTGGACTGTAGCCCACAAGGTTCCTCTGTCTGTGGAATTCTCTAGGCAAGAATACCTGAGAGGGTTGCCATTCCCCTCTCCAAGGGATCTTCCTGACCCAGGGATTGAACTTGGGTCTCCTGTACTGCAGGTGAATTCTTTACTATCTGAGCCACCAGGGAAGACCTAGTGTATTTCATAGGTGTATTTGCAAAGATATAAATACATAGAAAAATTGCTGGATGAGATAAAGCTCAAGCTTTTCCAGGAGTGCTGTTTTAGGAGAGGACTGGGGGGTGGAGTGGAAAGAAGGGTGACTTTATGTTTCATCCTGTACATTCTGTACTCTTTGAATTATTGGAATGATAAAAACGCCATGCATAGGAAATAAATAGAAAATTTCAAGTAACTCTGCAAGGAGAAAAAAAGAAGCCATGAAATTGTAAGCAAAACCATTCTTCAATGAGGGCAGGAAAAGCTATACTGGATTTGCTTCAGTTTAGCTATAAAAGTGAAATAAAACTGCCAAAGCAGAGACTTAAAATGTACAGGGACTTACTACTATGCTCTGATTTACAGGTGTTCTTTATATATTAACTGAAGCGTCACTGTTAACTTTGAAAATGATGAGAAAATAGGAATGTGGTCCTTAGATACCAGAGTCCTGTGGATGCAAAAAAATTTGAGGATACTCAAGGGGGTCCTTGTGTTCGTGAAGAAACATCTCCCCTGTTCTGCGTGGTACAATCTGATCCATTCTACTTCTTTGAGCAGGGGGTGGAGGCTGGGAGAAATGGATGAAGGTGGTTCAAAAGGTACAAACTTCCGGGTTTAAAATAAATAAGTCCTGGCGATGTAGTGTATAGCTAACTGTGTTGTATATTTGAAAGCTGCTAAGAGAGTAAATCTTAAAAGAAGAAGAAAAAACAAAACACAAGAAAAATTGCAACTATGCATGGTGATACATGCTAACCAGACTTCTTGGTGATCGCTTCACAACAGATTTGTATATATCGAGTCGTTACGTTGTACACTTGAAGCTAAGATAATACTATATGCCATTGTGAGGGATGAAGAAGTTCAGTGACTGGTGTGTGAGGCTCCACAGCTAGTTTGAAGACAGTACCCGTCATGTTATCTGGCACACAGTGGTTGTTGTTTAATTCACTAAGTTGTGTCCAACTCTTTGTGACCCTATGGACTGCAGCTGGCCAGGCTCTTCTGTCCATGGGATTGTCCAGGAAAGAATACTGGAGCAAGTTGCCATTTTCTCCTCCAGGGGATCTTCCTGACCCAGGGATAGAATCCTTCATCTCCTACATTGGCAGGTGAGTTCTTTACCACTGAGCTACCATACATAGTAGGCATTCATTAAAAATGGTTTTCATGGGCTTTGCTGGTGGCTCAGTGGTAAGGAATCCGCCTGCCAATGAAGGAGACAGGGGTTCAGTCCCTAATCTGGGAAGATCCCACATGTCAGGCAGCAGCTAAGCCCATGAGCCCCAACAACTGAGCCCAGGAACCACAACTACTGAGTCTGCCTGCCTTGGAGCCTGTGCTCTGCAACAAGAGAAGCCACCACAGTGAGAAACCTGCCTACCACTTCTAGAGAAGCCTGAGAAGAAATGAAGACCCAGAATGGACAAAAATAAAAAAATAAAATTATTATGAAAACATCCTTCCTTTAGGAATGTGAGTTTCACTTTCTTTGTGGCAGAGGGATCTAGGCCTCAAATCCAGCGCTTTCTTCTGAATCTGATCCCATCACTTCCATGAGTTACACCTCTATGTGTTTATTTCTACCAGCAAAGGTCACCTAACTAATCAGCCATAAAATTAACCATGAGTATTCAGGGGTTTTCACTGTTTCCAGCCTGTGGAAACAGAAGAGATAACATTGTTGTAAAGACATCATCAACTACAACAAACTGAATGGCTGCCATCTGTTAGCTGTTAATACTTTTCATGCGTTATCTAACTGAATCCGTACATCAACCTGTTGTTGCTATTCAGTTGCTCAGTCATGTCTTTTGTCACTTTTTGTCACTCTTTGCGACCCCATGGACTGCAGCACGCCAGGCTTGCCTGTCCTTCACAACCTGATGGGGACTATATTACTACCACCTCTACTTTACAGGTGAAGAAACAGAGACTCAGAGAACATAAAGTCATTCCTAGGGTCACACACAGTGAATAGTCCAGCCAGAATTTGGACTCAGCTCATCTTAGAAAATACAATCTCTGGGTCAAAAAATCTTATGAAAGAAGTTCATCTTCTTGGCGAGAAGTGATTCATATTGTTGGATGGCAGAAACCAATACAACATTTTAGAGCAATTTTCCTCCAGTGAAAATAAAAAGAGCTTTAAGAAGAAAGAAAAGCTTTCCAGCTGAGAAGTGGTGGCATAATTGAGTTACCCCTCCACTCCCCAGTCTATCCACGATTCCCAAAATTTTCCTGGAGAAATCTTGTGTTTTCTATGAATGTTGGGTAGAGGCCCACTTAAAGGTTTTATAGATCCTTCCTTTTAGGGAACTCCCACCACACATCATAAAAAACACCAAAATGTGCTCATATTTCACATTTAATACAATTTATACATAACTATACATCACAGGATTTTCCAATGTCCTCAGTTCAGTCTCAGATGTGCTGAGGCCCTAAGCCAAGAGATGCTACCTTCCAAAGCAAGGTGTGCACTGGCTACACAGAATCCATAAAGGAAAGCTTCAGAGGGACTTTCCTGGTGGTCCAGTGCTAAGACTCCACACTCCCGAAGCAGGGGACCCGGGTTCAGTTCCTGGTCAGGGACCCAGATCCCAAGTGCTGCAATGAAGAGTTCAGTGTCGCAGCTAGGGCTTCCCTGGTGACTCAGCAGTGAAGATTCTGCTGGTCAGTGCAGGACACTCAAGTCCCACCCCTGTGTGGGGAAGATCCCCTGGAGAGGGAAATGGCAACCCACTCCAGTATTCTCACCTGGGAAATCCTAAGATGACCCTGGTGGGCTAGTCTGTAGGGTCACACGAATTGGACACAACCAAGCAACTCACACTTCAACACCTTCAGTGAGAATGGCTGCTGAGTCCCACCCACTCTGCCTTTAAGGGAAGATGGGGGGCGGGGGGGGGAGCACATATCCCTTCACATCAAGTCTAGAGAAAGGAGGGCTTTAAGGAGACCACTCAGAGAGCTTAAATGCAACTTGAGTGACACCAGACTGGGGTTCTAACTTACAGAAATCTACAGGGTGCGAATGGCAGGCTAGTCCCCTGGCAGTGGGACTTGGGGGCCGTTTCCTACATGGGTGGCCAACACTCTCAGAGTCCATCTGGAAGAAAGAGGCACAGGTGTCGCCCGTGGAGCAGAGGTGAGCTGCTGGCACGGCCCACCTGGCATGGGCTGTCTGAGACCTTGACCAAATGGCCCCTGTGAAGGGGCAAATAAGTATCTAGACTCTCAGCAGAAAGAGGAACCGGCGGAGGGTCTGCAAAGAGATGGCGTGAGCTTCCAAGTAAACATCAGCTTTCCTCTGTGATACCAACTCCTGATGACCTGAGTCTGTCTGCCCTGCTTTCCATCTTCCTCCCTCAGCCCCTCAGCCATGGTCATCCAAATGGGAAAGAAAGTTAATTGTGAAAAGTATAAAAGGAAGAAGTACTAACCACAGGCACCTCTCAACACACAGAGTATCTTTAAAGGAACCAAAATAGAACTCCCAATGAACACATCTCAAGAGTCATGCTTGTTCCACTAAAAAGGTCATGTGTACGAGCTGAATTTAGTTGACACACAGTTACATGCTGTCAACAATTGAGTACTTGCCAAGTTTTATTTTGTACATTTTTTTCCTCTTACTTTGGAGACAACATCTTACTTTAGTCTCATATCTTAATTATTTTCATAGGGCCTTAAGAGGCCTGCATGCATGTGCGTGCTAAGTTGCTTTAGTCGTGTCTGACTCTGTGCTACCCCATGGACTATAGCCTGCCAGGCTCCTCTGTCCATGGGATTCTCCAGGCAAGAATACTGGAGTGGGTTGCCATGCCCAGGAGATCTTCCCAATCCAGGGATCAAACTGAAGTCTCTTACATGTCCTGCAATGGTGTGGGTTCTTTACCACTAGCGCCAACTGGGAAGCTTTGACCCAAGGTTTGAACCCAGCTCTCCTGCATTAGAGGCAGATTCTTTACCACCTGAGGCACCAGGGAAGCCCCTAAGAGGCCTATGTGTCCTATAGCACAGGAGAAGTAAAATGACCATGGACTGCATAGCCATAAGGTCTCTGGGCTTGCATTTTGAAGATGTGAGTTCAAGTCTGGCTCTAACATTGAGGTCTGTGACTCTGGGCTCTGGCTTTCTCATCAGTGAAGTGAAGAGGCTGGACAGTTGGCCCCTTCTGTCCCGATAAGTTTGGGACTCACATCTCTGGGATTTCACTGGTAGCCTGTGCATCCTGACGTATATTCAACGTATATAAATGTCTGCTTGCTCAATGAATAAACCAGTGACAGCTGGTCCCAGCCAAGCCCTCTGGACTGTACCTTTGTATCCCTCGGAACACCAGTGTGGTGGGCTGCCTTTGGGTTGGAGGAGAGGCTGCTCCTCCCCGGAGGGATGAGCAAGCACGCACACATTCCTCCTACCTTGTTGAGGGTGTTGAGGGCCGCCTGGGCTGCCGTGAGCGCCGGCTCTGCCTTGGCCAGGTCTTCTTCACAGTCCTTTTGCTTCTGCTGCACCTCTAGCATGATGAGGGCCACCTTCCGCTCCTCCTCATCGGCGATGGCTTTCTCTCTGCTCACCTTGTCCGTCTCCACGCCCACCACCTGAATCAGCTTGTCGGCATCTTCATTCTTCTGCCTCAGCTCCACTTCCTGGGTGGCCAGCTTGGCTTTCAGCTCATCCACCTGCAGCAGAGAAGTGGCAGGTTTTTTCAGATGGGACCGTGGTGGGGTCTGACCCTGCAGGGCAGGGAAGAACACCAGCTCCTGATGCAAAGGTGCAAAGCTGAGCTCTCAGCTGGGACCAAGCTCACTGACCTGGGAAAGGAAAGGGAACATTGGCTGCCCTCTTCCTCTCTCCTCTGCAGCAAATGTAGTGGAAGATTCTAAGCAACGGAGGCTGTGAACTTTCTTTCTCCTTGATGCCCAAATGACACAGGTGGCTTCTCACTGACATTGGTGTCTGCGTCTTATAAAAACCTCACGGGCCTAACATAACACTTTGCACATAGTAGGGCTTTAATAAGCAACAATTATCCTTTAATTGAATTTGGCCAGTCTGGAATGCACTGAGGATTTAGCAAACTATACAAAGTGAGTGTCCACTGGGTATCCTGAAAGATGGAATATATGAATAGACAGTGGCTGGACCATAAAAGCAGAACTCTGACCTAGACCCTACAGCAACCTGCCCAGGAGACCAGTCCATTATCTACAGCAACCAGCTGAGAAAGCCAGCCTGCCATAAGTCAGACTGAAATGGAACAGGACCCTATAGTCCTTGCCCCTGCAATGTCCTCAGCCTGCCTTTTGTCAGGGGAAAAACTAGCCAAAAAATAAATTTAATCAGAGAAGTGAGAACATGCACAAACAAAGGAAAACAGTTGAGGGAAACCAAATAATAATAATGTAGTCATTAAACATAGTCAAGAACGTTTGGTTCCTTCTCAAGGGCTACAGATAATATTCCGAGCCATATCCTGTGTAGATACAGAAACCCCTACCAGGTGAATACGTCAACTATATAATGACCAGACTGTAGCCATGACATAAGCTTCCATAATTCTGAGAACTGGCCTCAAGGAAATGGGAACGAATTGACCTTGGAATTGAAGATGAACTGTACCTAATAAAGATGACGCTGGTCACACCAATGATGACCAATTTCAAGTTGACTGTCAGAGCTGTGCTGTTTCTGCATGTAGCCCTCTTCCTCAGTCTACAAAAGTTCTTGCCCACTGACGATTACTGGGTGGGGGAGTCAGCCTTTGGACAGATAGCCACTCTCCTCCACAGCTGCTAGCATCCAAATTAAGCAAATTTTCCTTTCCACCAACCTGGCTTCTTTACTGGCTTTTGAGCAGCCAGCAACTGGACCCTGGTTTGGAAACAAGTCTACTGTCTTAAGTAACAGTCCATGAAGACAGGCAATAACCTCTATAAGAATCAGTTCAAAATGGCCAGGACTTGATTAATAACTGACAACTTTCTTAATTCTATCCCAATGAAGGACCATAAATGAGAGAAATTCAAATACCCACCCCTAAACAAGATGCCCAGCTTCTGATCTGCCCTCCTCTGCTCCCCAGCGGCTAGCAGCCTCCATCTGGGAATGCTTTTCTTCCAGCTATTTAGCTTTCCCATTCCTCTGCCTGCTTTTGTGTCTTGTTGTTGCTCAGTCGCTAAATCATGTCTGACTCTTTGTGACCCCATGGACTGTAGCCAGCCAGGCTCCATGGGATTCTTCAGGCAAGAATACTGGAGTGGGTTGCCATTTCCTTCTCCAGGGGATCTTCCCGACCCAGGGATCGATCTTGTGTCTCCTGCATTGCAGGCAGACTCTTTACTGCTGAGCCACCAGGGAAACTTGTTAATGTCTCTACCAAAGCACAAATGATGGTGGCTGACTGCCTTGCTAGAGTGAGCTCTGGATAAAGAGCCTTTGCTTGTCCTCATTTAGTTGGACTTCATCTATTCCCACAACCCTTTCAAGAAGTAGATGAGCAGGTTGAAGTGGAACAGCATGGATTCCGATGGTCCAGACCAGCAGTGTTCTCTGCCCACCTCTATGTTCATGTGCATTTGGGGACAATGTTGGAGTGGTGGGAATACTGGCTTCTAGGAATCCTTCTATGTTCCCAATCAGGTGGGAAGAGGTGAATGGCTTTCTATGTGCTCGGTAGGGGGTGATGGTCCTCAGAAGGTGGTCCTCGGATCCCAGAAGGTGGTACCCAGCATCAGCACCACTGGGGAAATGCAAAGTTTGGGGCTTCCCCAGTGGTCCAGTGGTAAAGAACCCACCTGTCAAAGCATGGGACATGGGTTCCATCCCTGGTCCAGGAAGAGCCCACATGCTGTGGAGCCACTAAACCTGTGTGCCGCAACTAAAGGGCCCATGCGCCCCGGAGCCTGTGCGCTGCAACAAGAGAAGCTACCGCAACGAGAAGGCTGCTCACTGCAGCTAGAGAAAGCCCACATGCAGTAATGAAGACCCAGTACAGCCAATAAATAAATAAATAAAACCATAAAGAGGCAAAAAAAGGAATCAAGTTCTCTGGTCCACTCTGGACCTACTGAATTAGAAATTCTGGTGGTGGGGCCCTGCAATCTGTGTTTTAATAGGTCCTCTGGGTGAATCTGATGCCTGCCTAGGTTTGAGAATCACTAGCCTAACTCAAGGCCTGTTGACGTTCAAAGAGAAGACTCAGATCTATTTATTTCTGGAAAGTAAAAAAAAAAAAAAAAAGTCAATTGTATTTGCAATACGGTGCATAAACTTTACATTCCAAGATGACCTCTTGTCTCTCATTTTTCTGAAGTCTATTTCACGCAACCACCAAAGATTACTTCAGAGCTCCTAGAACATGTCAAAGAGATTCAAATGCTTTATGCTGCAAAAATAAAACGGGGGCTTAGACGTTGCTGATAATTCCCTTTTCATGGCAGATCAAAAGAAAAGAAAATGAAGGCAGAAGAAAAAAAGGATGTGCTTTAATTTTGTGTATTCATAGAAATCAGAGACTTTGCTTAACCTCAGATGGAGGCCTGCTCCCTAGAACAGGTCTTGTATTCTTGTGTTGGAAGGTTAATCCCTTTCCATCTCCCATTGTTCAGCTGCAGAGTAATTTCTACAAGGACAAAGATGCAATTGTAAATCAAAATGATTGAACCACATAATCACTCCAGTCAGCAAACACACCAGTAACTTTGTGTTCCTTTCCAAATCTTAGGAGATTTGAGAAAATTGAAGTGGGTTTTTTTGTTGTTGTTGTTACTGTTGTTTGTTTTATGGACTGCAGATTTGCCTTATGACCTCAGGCCCCGGGTAAGTAATCAGCAGCGCTGTGGATGGAAGCTTTGCAACTCTTAAGCTGTGACATGGAGTGACACGAGGGGCAAGCCAGTCAGAAGTAGGTTGTAACTGCTCCGTCACTCAGTCGCGTCCAGCTCCTTGCGACCCCACGGACTGTAGCCCACCAGGCTCCTCTGTCCATGGGGTTTCCCAGGCGATACTGGAGTGGGTGGCCATTTTCTTCTCCAGGGGAGCTTCCTGACCCAGGGATTGAACCCATGCATCCTGTGTCTCCTGCAATGGCAGATTCTCTACCACTGAGCCACCTGGGAAGCTCATCAGAAGTAGGCTACAGACGAGGCAGAACTCGGTCCTTTTATGGCTCTTCTTCAGTAGAACGGGACATTGAAAGAAGTGACTTAAATATTTTCTCTTCCCTCTCCCCTTTATTCAAAGCATTCAGGCTCCACTCTGGGTTTCTTGCCACCTAGACACTCCCACACTTGGATAGGACGATTGAGAGTGGAGGTGCTGCCAACACTGGTGAGACCCTCTCCCCACGAGTATCGACCATACGTGCTGACTCTGGGAGGTGGGGGGACGCTGACTGAGTCCGGCGAGAGTAAGACGGTGGTGGGAGACCCTCCCTTCTTCAAGGGCCAGGCACATGATGTTCAGAGAGAGGTCCCCAGAGCTCCAGAAGATGGAGAAGCAATCCAAAATCATCAGTCACAAATAACACTCCACTCAAAGCTGGAGGCCTAGGGATAGCTTCCTTCTTGACTCAGAATCCATGGAGTCACCAAACACTTTCTTTTTTTTTTTTATCAAAATGAAAATTTAATGGTTTACATAACTTAATTCTGGGGCTATACTGGCTTCCGATACAGCTTCATCCTAGAACACAAACGACATCATGTCTCTCAACATTGTTGTACTTTAAAGTGAATACATTTTTAGTCAGTGACTCCCGTCACTGATGATGGCCAAGAACTTGGGATTATATCCTCATACCTCCAACCACAGAAAGCAAAGGAAGAAAAGAATCTTAGAATTAGTATCAGTATGCCTGAGTCAATCACTTGAGGTCATGGGTCCATACCTGAAAGATACTCAAGACCAAATGTCTCTGAGACCCTATGCCTGCGTTACAAATCCAATCCTAGAGCCAGGGATGAAGTCAAAACTTCCAACAGTTTCTGATATGAATTTGGACTTCAAGCAGGCTTTCCTCTTAGATACAGATGTTTTCTGTCTAGAGTAGACATCTGTTAGGTTTGCCTGCCTAACAATAATAATAATATAACAACTAACAATAATATAAAAACTATGTTCTGGTAACACAACTTGGTTTTCTTTTAGAGACCTTGCCTTTGCAAGTCCTTGTATTTTGGGTGGGGCTCGATGGTTGTCATGGATCCTGGCTTGGCCAATGAAAGGGTCCACGTTATAGGCTGGCTCAATATGGGCAAACCAAAGCCCCCGAAAGCTCTCTCAGAGCCAGCCCAGGAAAAGAAGGAAAGCAAGGACTTCCCTGACAGTCCAATGGTTAAGAATCCACCTTCCAGTGCAGAGGACAAGGGTTCAAACCCCACATGCCTCTGAGAAACTAAGCCAGCCCACCACAACTAGAGAAGCCTGAGAGCTGCAACAAACACCCAGAGCAGCCAAAAAATACAATAAATAAGGAGCAAAGCAGACAGAATGCTTGTCTGAGGTTTCAGAGCCATGGGGGTTGCCTGCCTGAACAAGGACATCTAGTGAATATCTAACTCCAGTTCTATCCATGTTAAACCTTATCCCTCGCTTTTCAGGGATATGAATTCATCCACTCCTTTTTATTTTGTTTTGTCTAATCAACTTCAGTTGGATTTTGGTTAGTTGTCATCAAAAGGGTTCTGATAAACATCTAATGTAATCTCAAAATTTTCTTTCCCATTCTCCCTCCCTCCCCTCCTTCACTTTCCACTTTTTCACTTTTTTTCTTTTCATGGGGTGAATTTGAGTTAGTTTTCTTTTTCACTTGCAAACAAAAACGTCTTGACAAATACATCATCATAAATTTTAACTGTCAACTCCAGGTGACTTGAGGTTATTTTAAACCCCAGGATAAACTGAATTTAAAAGTTTCCAAGTCATACATATACATGTACTCATTCTCCCCCAAACTCCCCTCTCATCCAGGCTGCCACATAACATTGAGCAGAGTTCCCTGTGCTATACAGTAGGTCCTTGTAGGTTATCCATTTTAAATATACCTGTGTGTACGTGACCATCCGAAACTCCCTAACTATCCTTTCCCCCTATCCTTCGTGCTGGCAACTGGCTGAGTCTCTTCACTGTTCACCTACAACTATCACATGTTGTTAATCAGGTATACTGTAATAGAAAATAAAAAGTTAAATAAAATATTTTTTAAAATAAAAGTTTCCAGGTTGATAGATTTGTGGATTAAATCCAACAGTCCCTTTTTCTCATGGTCGCACCTCAGTTAAACACAAAATTGAGGTTGATAGTGAGAGGAGTGAGACCCCAGGCAGGGTGGGGGGGGAGCTCTGATTGTGTCAAGACAGGGAACTGACTGCCCTCCAAAGACTGAGTTTTTAACATGATATGACCAACTCAACCTGAAATGCAAGGTTAAGAGGTTTCTAATCTTAAAGGAAAAAAGATGGATCCAGGGCCAAGTTAAATTCAGCTACTGAAAAAGAAAGTTATATTCTGACTAGCTGAGTCAAAGCATGAAATTATAAGTCTAAAGTCTGTTTAACTTTAGGTTACCACCCAATTGTTAATTATTGTCATTACTACTACTAATACTACTTGTTGCTGTTGAGTCATTAAGTTGTGTCTGACTCTTTGCAACCGCCTGGATTGTAGTCCACCAGGTTCCTCTGTCCAAGGGGCTTTTCAGGCAAGAATACTGGAATTGGTTGCAATTTCCTTCTCCAGGGGATCCTCCTGACCCAGGGCTTGAACTGTCTTCTACATTGGCAGGCGGGTTCTTTCCACTGAGTCACCTGGGAAGTAACTGCTAAATGAATCTGGAAATCTGTCTGAGCCCAAGCTGTGAGATCCATTTAGCTTACTCCTACCAGATTATGTGCACCACAAGCTGTAATAATCAAGCAGAAGATACTACAGAATCTATTAATAATTCAAGTCATCATTCTTTTACCAAGATTATGGTGATATATACTTCAGTTTTCTATCAAAGGAATAGTTCCAGATGAAGGGTTTATATCAGTTAGGTACCTCAGATCATTCCATTCAAAAGACCCATTCTCCATCCCCTCTCTGAGCTTATAGGTGATTTTTGAACCTGTTCATTCATTTGCCTATCTATTAATCTACTTATCTATCGTCTACTTAGCTATTCATATATAGATCACCTACTATGTGCCAACAAATCTTTATTTCTACCCTTGAAGGACTAATAGCAGTATTTCACGATGTATGCAAGAGAAGAAACATAAGAATGAATTCATGACAGTGTAAATCAACCATACTTCAATTTCTTAAAAAAACGATGAATAGTTCAAGGGACATAGAGAAGGGAATGTACACTGCTCAGAGCTTAGAGAGGGCTTGTGGGCAGGGGGGTAGGAAACTTTTTTAGGTCCTGACAGCGATAAGTTGACAAGGTAGGGACATATGGGAAGACACAGAGATATGAACAAGCTGTGGAGAGAGAGAGAGGGAGAACTATTTGGGGAGAACTTCAAATAGTGCTGTTGGACTTCAGGGTGCAGTGTGATCAAAAAGAGGAAGAAGAGAATGGAGCTATACACAACTTTAAAAGTTCTGGAAAAGTTTAGAGAATCTGATGTCTAACATCATTAAGGCTTACTCAAGCGAATACACAGACGAGATTTGAACAAAGATTACTTCTCTTGCATACATCGTGAAATACTGCTATTAGTCTTAAGAGCGGGAGACAGGTTGGTCTGAAGCTGTGCTGTCTAGTTGGGCAGCCACCAGCCACACGTGGTTAATAAGCACTTAAAACGTACTTTTTTTTTTTTTTTTTTTACTTTACATTACTGTATTGGTTTTGCCAAACATTGACACGAATTCACCACGAGTGTACAAGCGTTCCCAAACATGAATCCCCTCCCACCTCCCACCCCATGAATATAGCGTTCTACTTGGTCTCTCTGCTTAGTCCCTGACTGTATTCTGGCAGCATTCCAGGCAGAAAGCATTTAAAACATGGCTTGTCTCAACATGCCCTGTAAGTGTAATTGTATACATGAGCTTTTAAAGCCTTATAGAAAAAAAGGGAAAACATTTTATGAACAACTTTTTTAAACAACATTTTTCTTACATTGATTACATGTTAAAATGATAATATTTTGAATATACTGGGTTAAATAAAAT
>SJYQ01000567.1:193711-224517 GCA_006410935.1 Redunca redunca
ATTAAAATGCTATTAAATTATGTGATGTTATATACTATTAAAATATATGATTAAAATAAAATAAAATCCACTTCTTTTATAGTTTTTTTTTGATGCAGCTACTAGAAAATTCAAATTTGGACTTCTTTCGGGGGCTGTATTGCACAGCTTGTGGGATCTTGGTTCTCCAACCAGGAATTGAACCCTGGGCCCACAAAAGTGAAAGCACTGAGTCTTAACCACTGGACCATCAGGGAATTCCCTAGAAAATTTAGATTTGTGACTATGACTTGCAGGCTGTTTCTATTGGGTAGTGCTGGTAGAGAGTGCTGCCAGAATACAGTTAGGGAGACTAGGTAGAATGTTATTAATTCATTAAACAAATATTTATTGAGTACCTGCTCCATCCAGGCACTGTTTTAGGTGCTTGGAATACATCAGCAAACAAAAGAGACAAGGATCCCTTTTCTTATAGAGCTTGAATCCAACAGGTGGAGACAGACAGCAAAATATAAACATAAGTAAATTATATAATATGTCGTTGCTATTGTTTAGTCACTAAGTTGTGTCCGACTCTTTGTGACCCCATGGACTGCAGCCTGCTAGGCTCCTCTTTCCATAATTTCCCAGGCAAGAATCCTGCCATTTCCTTCTCCAGGGGATCTTCCTGACCCAGGGATCAAATCTGTGTCTCCTGCATTGGCAGGCAGATTCCTTGCCACTGAGCCACCAGGGAAGTCCATATAACACATTTATTGTTGTTTAGTCGCTAAGTTGTGTCTGTTTCTTTTGCAACCCCATGGACTCTAACCCACCAGGCTTCTCTGTCCATGGGATTTTCCAGGCAAGATACTGGAGTGGGTTGCCATTTGGGCAAATCCTATGGGGGAAAGATACTGTAGAGCAGAATAGGGGGCTCAGGAATGGTGTGGGGGCTGCAATTTTAAGTGAGGTCATAGGGTAGGACTCCTTGAGAAGGTGACATTGAAATAAAGAATTGAAGAAGATGAGAGCGGAAGCCTTGGGGATGTTAGAGCGAAGAGCATTCCAGGGAGGGGAACAGCTGGTGCAACGGCCTGGAGTGTCTGAGGAAAAGACAGAGACGCAGTGAGGTTTAAGGGGGCATGCCTCGGGGATGGGGCAGTAGGAGATGAGATCTCAGAGTTAACAGGACAGGGCTGGGAAGGAGACTCAGTGTAATGAGGGAAGTAGGGGCTATTTCAGGTGGTGGAGCGAAAAAGTGACATATCTCTGCTTTAAATTGATCGCTCTGGGACTTCCCTGGTGGTTCAGTGGTTGAGAATCTGTCTGCTAATGCAGGTGACACAGGTTCGATCCCTGGTCTAGGAAGATTCCACAAGCTGCAAGGCAACTAAGCCAAGGAGCCACAACTAAGGAGCATGTCTTCTAGAGCCTCGGAGCTGCAGCTACTGAGCCTGCACGCCCGAGAGCCCATGTTCCACGATAAGAGAAGACACCACAATGAGGAGCCAAAGCACCCCAACTAGAGAGTTGCCCCTACTCACTTAAACTAGAGAAAGCTCACATGCAGCAATGAAGACCCCAAAATACATAGACAAATAAATAAATCGATCACTCTGGCTGCTCAGTTGATGACAGACTATTAGAGGGAAGCAGACAAACTAGTGAAAGGGCATTGTGGTTGCCCAGGAGAAAAGGTGTCAGTGGCTCGGATCAGGGTGGTAGCAAGAGGTGCCAGGCAATGGCATCCTGGGCATCTTTGCAGCTAGAGCCAACTGTGCTTTTCTGACGCACCAGGTGTGGATAGTGAGAGAAAGAGAAACATGAGCAGGGTCGGGGGTGACTTTGAAGATTTGGGCTGAGACGAGAGGATGTGGGTGAAGTGGGCTTGGGGTGGGTAAGAGACTTGAAGGTTCAGTTTATTGAAATAATCCAGGTAAGAAGTGTCTAGATAGGGGACACAGCAAAAGGCATGCCCTTGAGAGGTACTTGGAAAACCTGTAGAAGCTGTTCAGGCTTAAATGTGGGCAGTGAGGGAAGAGGAAATGTATAAAATAACACTGCAGTTTCTGGGCTAGGTAACTGGGTAGATAGATATATTATTCATTGAGGTAGAGAAAATAGAAGGAGAAGAAACAAACATGGGAGGACATGGGAGGATGCCAGGACATGGGAGGACTCTCCACTGATGGTAGGCAGAGAGCTGGATTCACCTAATGGTATAATCAGGCCTCTTCATATTAAACAGACTGCTTAAAGAAGGAGAACAGACCGTCTTTATTGTCTGCTCAGACACCCAGGGCTGGTACAAGATGGAACACTGGGTGCTGCTCTGTGAACGTCCCACTGATGGTTCCCCAGCAGTGGTCCTTTGTGCAGACTGACCAGAAATTCCCGGAGGAGAGATGGGTGTTTTGCAGAGCAGGGGCGAGTGGGGATGCAGGATGTTCTGAGGGCACTGTAGGTGGGGTGGGGGGAGACAGGAAGAGGAAGAGGTGAGAGATGGCAAAACAAATCCGGTAGTACTGCATTCTGGGAGTCTATCTTACTCTGTTTTCTAGAGGCTCCGTGATGGAGAGAATAAGAAAGTGACTGGGTTGAGAAGATTGCAACAAGGGTATGACCAAGTAAGCTGCTGGGGACACTGTGTACCTCAAGCTACTTTGAACTGTAGCTCTAAGGAGGAGTTTTGGTTACAAGAACACTAGTAGAAAGAGAGCAGCATTGCAGATAATTGTCACACAACATTTGTTGACAAACACTGAGTTTGAATAGATCTCATCATGCCTGGAGGTAAACAAAGGGGTAAGAAGATCTTTACATAAATACAGAACAAAGGAAGGAATAGCATCTAGAAGACTAAGATGAACAATGCAACTGAAAAACAACCCATGACTGGATTTAGAGAAGACATCAAGAAAGCTGTTTGGCATCATCAGTAGAATGGTTTCTGTGATATACGGTTGCAGAAAAATAGGCTGAAATACAAAAGCAATGTTAGAAAGGGAAAAGGATGAGATGAGGAGATACTGTGGGGATACTGAAAATGTAATAGCATAATTAAAGTCTTCGCTGGAGGCGTAAGAAGCAGAAGCAATATTGCCCACAATTAGATTAGTATCATTGAGGATAAACTTCCTAGAATGTAGAGGAAAAGGCCAAAGGGAAGGAAAGCAATGAGGGAGAAGACAATAGGCATGAAGTGCAAAGGACCCATCCAGTCCATCACTGCTCCTGCAGGAAAGGCCCGACCAAATGAGCAAAACCTCATCACAGGAGGGAAACTTCCTGAGCGGAAAAATCCTATGTGTACAGATTGCAAGGGCTGACTGCATCCCACTGATTAAACTGCAATCCTTTAGATGTATTATGTATATGAATTGAGGAAGTGAAGTGGAAGGCTTCCCTGGTGGCTCAGTAGTTAAGAATCCACCTGAAAATGCAGGGGACACAAGTTTGATCCCTGGTCTGGGAAGATCTCATGTGCCCTAGAGCAACTAAGTCCATGCAACACAACTACCGAGCCTGTGCTCTGGAGCCCTCGTTCTGCAACAAGAGAAGCCACTGCAATGAGAAGCCCGTGCATCACAACTAGAGAAAGCCTGTGCACAGCAACGAAAACCCAGTGCAACCAAAAATAAATAGATAGATAAGCACAAATTTTTAAAATAAAAAATTAAAAAAAAATTTAAGAAAAGAAAAAAAAAAGTGGAGAAAAAGGACAAGTCAGGAGGAAGTTCAACAGAGCTATTCCAAAGGCAGAGTCCTAAAGAAAAAATGACAGTAAATGAAAGGCTCAGAAATCTGCAAAAACATGCCATGCTCAAGAATTAAATTGATTACAATGCTAGTTTAATTGTGAAAATGCATGGAATTCCACCACCTTAATGAGAGCCAGGGTCTGCTCTCTGGTAAACAGAGAACAAAGAAGGGCCGTCAAGGGCCCAGCAGTATCTGATGGGTATGAGCAGGGCAGAGGAGGTGCCAGAGTTGTCCACAGTTCTCCAATGGTAAACTAACTGAAATGGACTTGTTCCATTTGGAAGAGTAAGTAGAAAAATAAAACAAGGACAGGATGACAGGGGCCTTCTTCTGAGGTATAATCACTTAGGAGCATAGAGGAAAACACATGACATTAGACAGGGTTTGTTTAAGAAATTCAGTTCCAAAGGCTCTTTGATAGATAACATCGTAAGGTGCAAGAAACCAAAGAAAACTGGCCTAACCCTGCAACCACTGCTCCCAGCCATTCAACTCTTTGGATTTTGAAGATGAAGAGACTGTGGGTAGGAGACTAAAAGAAAGTAGCGGAAAAGGAACATGTAATAAAGATAAAAAGGGAGTATTACCAGGGATTTTGGTATCCATGAGAGGGAACCTCCCAAACTGAATCTGAGGGTGTGCACTTCCACCAAGAGTGAGCTCAGCCTGGGCTCATGGTGAGGCAGGAAAGACAGGACCAGGCATTTAGGCAGAGTCAATGTCACCTGGAGAAGACTCTTGAGAGTCCCTCGGGCTGCAAGGAGATCAAATCAGTCAATCCTAAAGGAAATCAACCCTGAATACTCATTGGAAGGACTGATGCTGAAGCTGAAACTCCAACACTTTGGTGACCTGATGTGTAGAACGAGCTCATTGGAAAAGACCCTGATGCCGGGAAAGATTGAGGGCAGGAGGAGAAGAGGACGGCAGAGGATGAGATGGTTGGATGGCATCAGTGACTCAATGGACTTGAGTCTGAGCAAACTCCAGGAGATAGTGAAGGACAGGGAAGCCTGCTGTGCTGCGGTCCATGGGGTCGCAAAGAGTCGGGCACAGCCTAGCGACTGAACAACAACGTCACCTCTTTGTTTTGCTTTTAATGAGGCCATGATGCTTGGAGGAGTGGCATCTAAAACAGAAACCTTGGAGCATCTGAGCAAGGAAATAGACTGTGAAAACTGTGGAACACATGCAAATAAAAATGTAGCACAGGAGTGAAGAAGCAGACATAGAGAATGGATTTGTGGACACAGCAGGGGAAGGAGAGTCTGGGACGAACTGAGAGAGTAGCACTGGCGTGTATCCACTACCACATATAAAAGAGACAGCTAGTGGGAAGCTGCTGTCTAGCACACGGGGCTCAGTTTGATGCTCTGTGATGGTCTGAGGGCTGGGATGGGAGGTGGAGTGGGAGGGAACTTCAAGAAGGAGGAGGTATATGTATACATACAGCTGATTCACATCATTGTACAGCAAGAACTAACACAACATTGTAAAGCAATTATATTCCAGTAAAAACACACACAGGTTGCTGATGACCCTGTACAACCTTCTATGTGTGGTGCTTGACTAGTACGTAGAACTGAAGGGAAAACATCTTTTGAATGCAAGCATAGTGACGTCAGTAGATGAATGGACAGGACCATGGTAGCTGATGCCACCTGTGCAATCCAGGCCACTCCTAGACCTTCCCCCCAATGACTGTTCCACTCCTAATCAGAAAGACCGCACTTAGTCAAAGGGCTAAAAATAAAATAAAAGGGGGATCAACAAACCCTGCGGTCTACCCCTCACTCTGAGCATGCCTGAACTCTTCTTTGAGTGTGCAACTTCTGCTTCTGCCCTGAACAAACTGCTTCTTTGTTCTCTTTGCTCCTCAGTGTGTGTGTGTGTTTTGCCTTTGTGTTCCTCGACCAGATTCTTTTGGATGAGTTGAACAAGAGTTTGGGGCTTCCCAGGTGGTGCTAGTGGTAAAGAACCTGCTTGCCAATGCAGGGGACATAAGGGACACAGGTTCGATCCCTGGGTCAGGAAGATCCCCTGGAGGAGGGTACAGCAACCCGCTCACTCCAGTATTCTTGCCTGGAGAATCCCATGGACAGAGGAGCCTGGCAGGCTACAGTCCATAGGGTCGCAAAGAGTCAGACACGACTGAAGAGACTTAGCACACAGCACAGAACAAGAACTTGGACTTCTGATAAAGCTTTTCAGGCACCACAGGCACTGTTCTGATGACACTGGGGCCTCTGGAGAACCGTGCTTGGTCTTCGGAGCGTGACTGTGGTCTCCGTCCTCCGGGAAGGGGCTGCCCTTCCCTCCCTCTGAGCCCACTGTGGACAGGAGGACTGGAAGGACGCTGCTCACCTGGGCAGAGGTGCTGTGGAGCTTCAGCAACCCGTTCTCCAGCCGCTCCGTCTTGGACCTGAGCTCCCTCCTGTTCCTGCGCAGCAGGCCCTGGTAGAGTCTGATGAACTCCAGGAATGATTTGGGTGTTGTGTAGTTGTAGCGCTGCTCGTTGCTCAGATAGGACTGGGAGGTGCGGTTGACACTTGTGTGGACGAAAGCCATGAACTTGCTAACTGATGGCTTGACTGCGGTCTAGAATCAAACGGCAGGAAATGAAGAGGTCACCTGGCCATGCCAACGGCAGGTGACTGCCCACTGGGCTCAGTGGGCCTGGCGGGGCATTCCCCACTCCCTGAGGCGGAGCGGAGCATGAGGGCTGTCTCCTCTGCCCTCTCACCTCAATGCCTTCCGTGTTCTGCAGGAAGCGGAGGCTGACGGACTCCAGGGCCTGCTGCGGCCACTCGTGGAACCAGTCAATGGCCGTGCAGTTCACGATGGCGGGGAACTTCCTGCTGCGGACCCTCAGCTTGGGCCCCACCGGGGAGAAGCAGAGAGTCACCTGAGAAGGCAAAAAGATGGGGAGAAGCCAGAAGGTACTTAGAGAGAGATCCACATAGCCTTGGATTCTTTATTTCCCAGGATATAATGTCTGTAAACTCTTAGCCAGCCTTTCTAGCCAAGGGATTAGGAATGTTGCGACTCAGCAATTCCCATTCCTGGGCACATAACCTGAGCAAACCGTAATTGAAAAAGACACATGCACTCCAGTATTCACTGAAGCAATATTTATAACAGCGAGGACATGGAAGCAACCTAGACATCCATCAGCAGATGAATGGATAAAGAAGATGCAGTATACATATACAATGGGACGTTGCTCAGCCATGAAAAAGGAAATTGAGTCATTTGTAGTGATGTGGATGGACCTACTAGAGTCTGTCATACAGACTGAAGTAAGTCAGAAAGAGAAAAACCGATATTGTGTATTAAAGCATATATGTGCAATCTAAAAACATGGTACTGATGAGCCTGTTTGCTGGGCAGGAAGAGAGACGAAGACATAGAAAATGGACACATGGAGCCAGCAGGGGGAGGAGAGGAGGGGACAGAGCGGGAGAGCAGCACTGATACACACCCACACCGTGCATAAACGGAGAGCTGGGGGGAAGCTGCTGTCTAGCACGGGGAGCTCAGCTCTGCTCTGTGATGATCTGAGGGCTGGGATGGGGGGTGGAGTGGGAGGGACGCTCAAGAAGGAGGAGGTATATGTATACATACAGTTGGTTCACTTCATTGTACAGCAGGGACTAACAGAACATTGTAAAGCAATTACACTCCAATCTAAAATTCTGTAGCAAAAAAGGAATGCTGGGACTGTAGGAGGCAGGTTGCTGCCCCTGAAGTGGCAGGCGAGAAGAGCATCCTCACACAGGTGCTCGGGGTCAGAAGGGAAATGCATCCCCCCCCCCCCCCGCCCCGCCACAACTCCCAAGGTGGCCGATAAGGACTGCTGTGTCCAACATGTCCGCAGAGGCTCCTGGGAGTCATCTCTTGTCCTCTGCACCCTGAGCAGCAGACCCGAGTACCTTCAGCTGCCGTCGGACTCGCTCTATGAAAAACTTCCAGCAATTTTCTCTATTGTCAACCAGACCTTGGCTCTTGACCTCATTTCTCACATTGCTTATGATGTTTTCGACCTCATCGTCAGAGTAGAGATCTGGGATCTCTCCTAGGAAGAGTCGGAGCACAGATGCCTGATTATTATTATTATTTTTTTTCACCAGCTTGGCTAAGTTCTGAAAAGTAGATAAACTAGTGTTATTAGTGAGGCAGTATATAATGGACAAATATTTTTAAAGAATCTGAACTTAATATATAAAGATAAATGTATGATGATCAATTAGAAATGCAATTAGAATTGTTTCAATTAGAATTTCAATCAGTTAGAAATGTTTATCTTTGAAATGCAAGGATGGTTAAATATTAGAAAAATCTGTGAGAATAATTTACTGCATTAATGGATTAAAGAAGTAAAATAATACAATCATCAAAAAAGTTGCACAAAATTTCTGAAAACTTAGTTTGTTAGCAAACTATAAATAAATGAGATTTCTTTTAACCAGATCATAGGTATTTATAGCAGAACCAAAGCAAACATCACATCTGTCTACTAGTGAAATACTAAAATATTCTTTTTTGAATCAAGAACAAGACAAGGAGGACTTCCCTGATAGTCCAGTGATTAAGACTCTGTGATTGCAAAATAGGGGGCCCAGGCTTGATCCCTGGTCAGAGAACTAAGATTCCACATGCCATTCAGTGCAGTAAATAAATAAATTCTCACTATAGTCCTATATAGTAGATAGTTTAAAAAAAGAGAAAACAAGACAAGCATGACTGCTATTCATGTTTTCTAATCAACATTATACAAAGGTCCTAAGTTTTGTCTTCTTGGGCTCCAAAATCACTGCAGATGGGGACTGTAGCCATGAAATCACTTGTCCTTGGAAGAAAAGCTATGACAAACCTAGATAGTATATTAAAAAACAGAGACCTTACTTTGCCCACAAAGGTCCGTATTGTCAAAGCTATGGTTTTTCTAGTAGTCATCTCTGGATGTGAGAGTTGGACCATAAAGAAGGTTGAATGCTGAAGAACTGATGCTTTTGAACTGTGGTTTTGGAGAAGACTCTTGAGAGTCCCTTGGACTGCAAGGAGATCCAGCCAGTCCATCCCAAAGGAAATCAATCCTGAATATTCATTGGAAGGACTGATGCTGAAGCTGAAACTCCAATACTTTGGCTACCTGATGTGAAGAGTTGACTCATTAGTAAAGACCCTGATGCTGGGAAAGATTGAGGGCAAGAGAAGGGGGCGATAGAGGATGAGCTGGTTGGATGGCATCATGGATTCAATGGACATGAGTTTGACATGGTGAAGGACAGGGAAGCCTGGCATGCTGCAGTCCCTGGGATCACAAAGAGTAGAACACAACTGAGCAACTGAACATCAAAGGCTAAAAGTCAAGGAAAACAGATAAACTGTATACAGATAGTTAAGGAAACAATAAAGATATTATCATCAAAATCTAAGTTTCCATATAGAAAATCGAAGAGACTATACACATAACAGAACTCATTAGTGTGTTAAACAAAAGCTTGCTGGATACAAAATCAACATTGGAAATAAAACGGCACTTCTGTGCTTTAGCATATAAAAAAGAGTTATTTTAAAAGTTACTTTAGAATACCAACAACAATCATAAGACAGGCAATAAAAAATAAATAAGATATGCAAAATCTTGATGTGAAAACTGTAACATACTACTAAAGGGCATAAATAAAGCCCCAAACAAATGTAGTGTTCATGAGTGGATGACTCTGTATTACCAATATCCTGAAGATGCAATTCCAAAATAAATAAATGGGTTTCTTTTACAATCCTGACAATCATATTCTAAAATTTATATGGAAGAGCAAAGGGTAAAGAATGGCAAAGATAACTGAAGAACAGGATGGAGGGATTTATTTGTCCTATCAGAAATTGTTTCCTTATAAAGCTATGTTAGGGCTTCCCTGGGGACTCAGCAGTAAAGACTGCCTGCAACGCAGGAGACGCAGGTTTGATCCCTGGGTTGGGAACATCCCCTGGAGGAGGGCATGGCAACCCACTCTAGTACTACTGCCTAGAGAATCCCATGGACAGAGAAGCCTGGCAGGCTACAGTTCATGGGGTCATACAGAGTCAGACACGACTAAAGCAGCAGCAAAGTAATGTTAGTTAAAAACGTGAAATTGGTTCTTGGGTAAATAAATAGAACTGTGAGTGAAACACTTAGAAATGGACCCAGATGTAAACAGGAAATTCATATTCAAAGTCAGTATGCTGAAAAGGGATGAGCAGATCAATAAACATGTTAGGATAACTCAATACTAATAACAAAAAATAAAATTAGAATACTGTGCAAAAATACACGCTGGGTGGATTAAAGACATGAATATGAAACCGTAGTGTTTTAAAGATGAAACACAAAAGATTACTTTTATGGTGTTGGCTAGGATGCGGTTTCTGAAACAGTACAAAAAGCACGAAACATAAAAAGACTGCTTTGCAATATTTAAAACTAAATCAGCATGACAAAAGTCAGAAGCAGACTTCGAAAAGATATTTACCAACTATATAATAAACAAAGGTATCCAGAAAATACAGAGGCCTCCCACAATTCCTTGAGAAAAAAAAGGACCCAAAGAGCACACTACAGAAAAAGGCAAGGAACAAGATGAATGGCCAATAGACACTTGAAAAGATGCTCCAATGTCACAAGTGAAGTGAAAGGCCAAGACTGAGATTCCATTTCATGCTCCCTGGCAAAAACTGGTGTGTCAGATGAACCAACTTTTCGTGAGGTTGGGAAGAAACAGGTATTTGTGTGGAAAGTAAATTTGTACAACTACACTGGAGGGCAACTGGCAATTTTTATTTTTATTTTTTTTTTAGATTTTCTCAGCCTTGCCTCAGGGCATGTAGGATCCTAGTTCCCCGCAGCTGTTGAATTGCTAAGTCCTGTCAGACTCTGCAACCCCATGGACTGTAGCCCACCAGGCTCCTCAGTCCATGGGATTTCCCAGGCAAGAATACTAGAGTGGGATTTCCATTTCCTTCTCCAGGGGACCTTCCCAGACCAGGGATCGAACCCGTGTCTCTTACTGTCTCCTGAATTGGCAGGGGGACAGGGGGATTCTTTACCGAAGAGTCACCAGGGAAGCCTCCCTAAGTGATGGAAATTATGAATATTTACCACCCATGCAGCTGCACTTCCTTGAACTAATGTATCTGGAGGGAACTCATGCCAACTTTTTAACAAATTTCTGGTCTTTAGAGTCTGACAACACTAATCCAGCCAGGAGCTGGGTAGTAGTTTATACTAATTAAGCTTAATTATCTAAATGGGAAAAATGAAAAAAAAAAAGAATTATCATGAAAATGATCATTTACTTTCTTCCCTTAATTGGACAAATTTGATTTAATTTCCAGTCATTAAGATATTTCATAGCATGCATATAAAATACCCAGTGCTATAACTTGTCAAAATCGAGGCCTTATCAGCGGAATAATCCATTTCAGCCTGATTTGATAAAAATATGGGGTGACAGAAAACTGCTAGAGAAATGAAATGATACTTAGCATGTGTTGGGAGTTAAGGGGACTTCCCAAGTTGTGCGCGTAGTAAAGAACCCACCTGCCAATACAGGAGACATTAAGAGACTCAGGTTTGATCCCTGGGTCAGGAAGATCCCCTGGAGGAAGACATGGCAACCCATTCCACTATTCTTGCCTGGAGAATCCCATGGACGGAGGAGCCTGGCAGGCTGCAGTCCATGGGGTCTCAAAGGATTGGATACAACTGAAGCGACTGAGAGTTGAGGAGCCCAGGAAAGGTTTAAAAAGAGAAATACTTCAATGGAATCGACGTGAGTGTACGCCTCCTTGTGGGGCTGACTGCCTGCAGTGGTCTGGATTTCTTTCTCCTTTGTCCCTCTGAGAGGCTGTATTTTCTTATCTATAAATATGTTCTAGTCCTCCAGTGAGAACTTGGATTCTCTTTGGTGTGCATTCTTCACCTTTCTATTATTTAACATACGTAGAATTTACGTCCTTTGATGTTTTATGGATAGCATGCTGGGTATTTTAAAAAGTTATTTATTTACTTTTGGCTACGCCGGGTCTTCACTGCAGCGCACGGGCTTTCTCTAGGTGCAGGGAGCAGGGGCTCCTCTCCAGGTTCAGTGCCCAGGCTTCTCACTGCAGTGGCTTCTCCTGCTGTGGAGCACGGGCTCTAGGTGCATGGGCTTCAGTAGCTGTGGTGCTTGGGCTTAGTTACCCTTCAGCATGTGGGATCGTCCCTGAGCAGGGATCAAACCTGTGTCCCCTGCATCGCAAGGTGGATTCTTAGCCACTGAGCCATTAGGAAAGCCCTTCACGTTGGGGATTGAGGCGGTAAACTATGATATATAGGCTAAATCTGACCCTCTGTCTCTGCCCGCAAGCTGGGCATGGTTTTTACACTTTTTAATGGTTGATAAAATTAAAATAATAATATTTGATGACGTGAAAATTATATGATGTTCGAATTTTATTGTCCATAAATAAAGTTTTATTGGTCACAGCCATACTCCTGCATTTATATATTGTCTGTGGCTAGTTTCCCACTACAATGACAGAGCCAAGTACTTGTGACAGAGGCCATATGGTCTGCAAAGAGGAAAATGTTAAGTTTCTGAGCCTTTATAGAAAACATGTTTCTTTAAGGCTTGCCCGGGTTTGTGTGATACCTTTTTTAAAAAAATGTATTGACTGATGTATAGTTGATTCACAATGTTGTGTTAGTTTCTGTTGTATAGCAAAGTGTTCAGTTATACATATATATACTTTCTTCTTCATATTCTCTTAAATTATGGCTTATTTCAGCATATTGAATATGGTTCTCTGCGCTGTACAGTAGGACCTTGTTGTTCATCTATTCTGTATATAATAGTTTCCATCCGCTAATTCCAAATTCCTAGTCCATCCCTCTCCTTGCCTCCCCGCTTGACAGCCAGTCTGTTCTCTATGTCTGTGAGTCTGTTTTTGTTTCAGAGATTAAGTTCATTTGTATTCTGTGATACCTTTAAATGCCAAAATATTGGAAACACTCAGGCCACTGTCATATGATTCCCAAAATCCCTTAAGAAGAGCACCAGATGGAATCGAGCACCTCTGAGTTGGGAGCGGTTTGCGTTTTCAGGCTTGTTCCTCCGATTTCTCCTGGCAACACTCCTGTCGCTTACTGTACGATGCAGGTAGTCACACTGGAAGCAGGGGACTGAATTGCCAGAGGGGATTTTGTGATGTCAGCAAAGGCAGAGGCTATTCAAATATTTGAGAAGTTTCCTCCTGAGACCTAGAGTTGGGAAGCTTGTTTCTGCCGCCAAGTGCAGAAAGACTCCACGTGGTCATTAACATGTCCTGATATTTTGCAAGTCAGACTCATCATCATTTTTGTGTGGCCTGGAGAGCCCACAACTCCTCTGGGGGGAGGAGATCCTGATAATTTAAGATGGATCTTGTCTGCAGCTTGGTGATAAAAAAGGGAAAAGCTGAGGGTTATTCTCTGTGAACCAGTCAGCTTTGCACTGGCTTAAGGTCTTTGACCCCACCCAGGAATAATATTTTTCAAAACATTTCCCTGGTTTCAAGGGAGAAAAAACAGGGGTGTGGTGACTGTCTCAGGACCCTTGCCCCTCCGTCTACGTGGCTGGGAACTTTCTCAAAGCACATGTCCAAAAATAATACCTAGGGACTTCCCTGGTGGCCCAGTGGTTAAGAATCTGTGCTTCCAATGCAGAAGACATGTTGGATGGGGAACTAAGATCCTACATGCTACAGGACAACCAAGATTTATCAGAGCCAAAAAATAAAAAGTAATACATAACATGGTACATCATCCTTCTGATATTATACACCTTAATTCAACAAATACCCCTTGAATGCTAATTATGGGTCAGGAGTTCTGTTCAGAACTGACAATAAATAAATGGTTATACAGAGGGTTATAGTTACACCAGCCATGTTTTACTTCCTAAGCTGAGTGGTAAGTATTTAATCCTTATATTTTGTATCTCTGGATGATTGCATAACAAAAAATGCACCAATAACAGACATCACAGTCTCTGCCTTTCACAAGTTTGCAATGTTGTTGCAATACAGTGGTGGTGTGTGCAACCACTGAGTGCCAGGGAAACACACAAGGATGTTTCTCAATCTCCAGGTGACAGTGGATTAGTGAAGGTTTACAACACCCAAGAGAAGTCTTGAACTATGGGTAGAAGTTAATCTAGACAAAGAAGGAGAAGGGCACGAAGTTCAAAAGGAACAGTGTGAGTCAGTAAGCATGTCAGGGTACAGTAGAGTATGTTGTTTCAAGGAGGTAGGAACTGCTAGATTATAATGGGCAGGTAAGCCAGCAAGGAAGGAAGGAAGCAAGTCAAAGGCGGATTTGTTCTGTTTTGCCTTTCTGTACAAAACAGCTTATCCTGCATTCACTTAGGAATTAATGAAGGAATTATGGTTTAAACAGACCTTTTTGGAAGCAGCGAGGAGAATGGATTGTAGTGGAGCTCCCTGGGATGTAGGGAGGTGAGTTAAGAAGTGTCTTCAATGTAAGCTTTTATATATAGGATGGATAAATAAGGTCCTACTGTACAGCACAGGTGATTCCCAGGTGGCTCAGTGGTAAAGAAACTGCCTGCCACCGCAAGAGGTGCAGGAGACACTGGTTCAGTCCCTGGGTCAGGAAAAGAAAATGGCAACCCACTCCAGTATTCTAGCAGGAAAAACCCAGGGATAGAGGAGCCTAGTGGGCTACACTTCGTGGGGTTGCAATGAGTTAGACATGACGGAACATGCACACACACACTCATTGTGTAGCATAGGGAACTATATTCAGTATCCTGTGATTAATGATAATGGAAAGAATGTAATATAGACATATGAAAGTGAAGTGAAGTCGCTCAGTCGTGTCTGACTCTTTGCAAACCCATGGACTGTAGCCTACCAGGCTCCTCTGTCCGTGGCATTTTCCAGGCAATAGTACCGGAGTGGATTACCATTTCCTTCTCCAGGGGATCTTCCCAACCCAGGGATTGAACCCAGGTCTCCCGCCTTGTAGACAGACGCTTTACCATCTGAGCCACCAGGGAAGTAAATGTATATATATCTAGATCACTAATTACCGCTGTACAGTGGTAATTAACACAACGTTGTAAATCAACTATTCTGTTGTTGTTTGTTGTTGTTTAGTCACTAACTCATGTCTGACTTTTTTGAGACCTGGTGGACTGTAGCCCGCCAGGCTCCTCTGTCCATGGGGTTTCCCAGGCAAGAATACTGGAGTGGGTAGCCTTTTCTCCCTCCAGGGCATCTTCCCAACCCAGGAAGGATCCCCTGCATTGGCAGGCAGATTCTTTACCACAGAGCCGCCAGGGAAGCCCAACTATACTTCAATAAGATAAATTAAAAAGAAAAAGACGCGTCTGCGTTTGTTGAAGCAAGAGATGAAAAAAACCAGTGGTAGCCATGACAGAGAAGGATGGATTCAGAAACAGGGGTTGGAATTGGTGGAAACTGCTTACCTGTTGGGTACAGGTGGTGAGGGAGAGGTTAGTAATGTAGGAGAATGCACAGAGACCTGGTCTCAATGTGTATGAGGATTTAGTACCACATGAATCAAAGACAGGTTGGTTACTCAAGCATCTTTTTGCATTATCCTTTGGGCATTTTTGTTTGGCAGCTGGAGCCAACCAGGTGCTGGTTTAGATTTCCATGGCTTATGGGGTGGATGCATCTTATAAATAGAACCACTGAGACCAGAAAGGATGTTTAGAAGATCTGGTGCATGTTTGATAGCTTCTCTTTTGCCCTATACTTTGTCTTTGTTCCTTCCAGGAAAATTGGATCAGAATATGATTTGTGTAAAACACAGATGGTCCATCAGGAAATCCAGTTCCAGCTGCTCATGGGAGAAGAAGAACTCAATGCCAATATCGTTACAAAAACCTCCAGACTCCACATTCTCATGGGATGTGTGCACATCACTAATGCATCAACCTGGCATCTAATCCTAGACCACCCGGAAGACCAGGGGAATCTCTTCATGTTTTAACAGGTTGGCCAAAAAGTTCATTTGGGTTTTGCATATGATGTTACAGAAATACCCAAACAAACTTTTTAGCCAACTCAATATATTCCAAGAGGAGATTTGGACCTTTTGTAAAAGTACATGCTTTTACATGCACAAAGGACAGGGATGAAGAGGCACATGGCTTTATAAGACAGGGGATTCAATTGTTCATAAACTATTTCAACAGACCACATAGGGGCTACTGACTGGAACATGGACGCTTAAAAATTGATTTTTAAATAATGTGAGTAGATGCAAAGTGATTTAATTTGAGCCATGGAAGAGAAGCGTTAATTTTTGAGTGAACAATTAAACCTTTTGAAAAGCAAAAGGGAAATTCCAAAATAAGATCCTGAAGCAAAATGAAGTATGGAATCTGGGAAAGTAAGGAGCAGAAAAGACACCACACATGGTGCAGACCAGGTCTCTCAGCTGGGACTGCAGCAGAATGGGCTTTCTGGACTGCTGGAAACCTGGAGGCAAGTGTACACTCCCAAAAAGCCAGGAAAAGATTCTATTTTCTCCATTTAGATTAAGATGGGGCCTTGCTGATGGTGAGTTTGGTTCAAGGACCAAGAGAGGACAAATTTTGTAGACTTTTAAAATATTTGGACGTGATGGTCAATGTACATTATTCAGGAATTATTATATAGGACAACAAGGACATAGTAGGAATTGAAATTTTCAGATTCAGCAAGGGCCAATATTTCATGCATCGTTTCATCAGCAGCTTCAAGAGCCCCGTTAAGGACTCTGGCAGCCAAAGAAAGAGACCGAAAGGCTTCATTCACTCTGATTTGTGTAGCCATCCTGCTTTTTATACAATTATATGGCTTTTGCTAATTGAATCAGAAATTTGATTTAAATTTTAACTTTGAGCGTAGGATTTCTTACTGTCAGTCTGCAACCAATCTGAGATGCAAGTGGCATAATGATGGGTTCTGAAATGTTTGGCTAGTGTCAGAAGTGGGATTTACCAATCAAGTGCTGAATTAAAAATACAGTTTGATCTTAGAAATGGTGTCAGGAATCCAAGGGATGAAAGAGTGAGCTAAAGAAGTGTGGGAGGAAAGCAGATAGCCCACTGAGCCCACTTTAAGTCACTGAGGAAGATGAATCACTGGAGTGTTAAATCAATGGAATTCACTCACTGCACCTTATCCTCAATCTAACAGGATTTGTAGATAACTAGACAGAGATGAGCTGATGACAAGATAGCCCAATGCATAGTTTTCTAGTAGTTTCCTTGTCTCTACTTGTTATCTTTTGGAAGAAAAGCTATGACAAACCTAAACAGCATATTAAAAAGCAGAGGTATTACTTTGCCCACAAAGGTCTGTATTGTCAAAGCTATGGCTTTTCCAGTAGTCATGTATGGATGTGAGAGTTAGACCATAAAGAAGGCTGAGTGCTGAAGAAATAACTGATGCTTCTGAACAGTGGTGTTGGAGAAGACTTTTGAGAGTCCCTCTTTAGAGTCTCAAGTCCCTTGAGAGTCCCTTGCTTGAGATATAGCAAGGAGATCAAACCAGTCAATCCTATAGGAAATCAATCCTGAGTATTCATTTGAAGGACTGATGTTGAAGCTGAAGCGCCAATACGTTGGCAACCTGATGTGAAGAGCTGACTCATTAGGAAAGACCCTGATGCTGGGAAAGATCGAAGGCAGGAGGAGGGGGACGGCAGAGGACGAGATGGTTGGATGGCATCATGATTCAATGGACATGAGTTTGAGCAAGCTCCAGGAGATGGTAAAGGACAGGGAAGCCTGGCATGCTGCAGTCCACGGGGTTGCAAACGGTTGGACATGACTGAGCAACTGAGAAACAACACTATGTTATCTGGGCTTCTCAGGTGGCTCAGTGATAAAGAACCCACCTACCAATGCAGAGACGCAGAAGACTTAGGTTTGATCCCTAGGTCGGAAAGATACCCTGGATTAGGAAATGGCAATCCACTTCAGTATCCTTACTGGAAAAATCCCATGGACAGAGGAGCCCTGTGGGCTACAGTCCATAGGGTCACAAAGAGTCAGACACGACTTAATGACTGAACATGCACACACATGCACTGTGTTATCCAAGAATGGAGTGATTGCACAATCCCACGAAATTAAAAAACTAAGGGGGATGATAAGGCCCTGAGGAACCTCTGTAACTCTGCCTGGATTGGCAGTAAGTTAATTTCTAGTCAGAAACTACCGAAGAGGGAAAATTATAACTCAGATATGCTCAATTCTCCCTGTCAAAACAGTAAGAAAAAAGGGGGGAAGATTAGAAAAGTATTACTTTTCACTGTATCTCCATATAGACATCTTTAATGCAAATCCTGTTTTTGTCTAAGCCATACAAAAGAAATATGAGCTTGAAATTCCATGACTTTGGAGCAGATTGACTGCAGTACGTTTTCACTGGGCAGGGTTTCAGAAATTCATTTGAACTTGAAACAAGTTGTCTTCCAAATGCAAAATTAAAAATATTTCATTGAGGAATAAAATTTCAATTAGTAAAAGTGTAACGTCTCCTGTCTCAGACGTTATTATAGGAGAAGGTGACCTGGCTGGACTGGAGCCAAATGAGATACAGAGTGAGTCTGCAACTTGCCTGGCATCTCCAAAGCTGTAAGTCTTAAGAAGCACAATTCAACTTTTTTGATTGTTTTAGAAATTAGACTTTAGGACACAGCTAAAGGGTGGAAGGGCAGTTAGACCCGTATCTCATTATTTGGTAAAATAATAAAAGGTGAGGCAGTGCTGGAGCTGAAGTACGTTGTAGAAGGTGGTGGGATGTTAAGAAGACACTATTTAAGAAAAGGACAGGGCTTCAAGGGCTTCCCTCATAGCTCAGTTGGTAAAGAATGCGCCTGCAATGCAGGAGACCCCAGTTTGATTCCTGGGCCAGGAAGATCCACTGGAGAAGGGATAGGCTACCGACTCCAGTATTCTTGGGCTTCCCTTGTTGCTTAGCTGGTAAAGACTCTGCCTGCAATGTGGGAGACCTGGTTAGGAAGATCCCCTGGAGAAGGGAAAGGCTACCCACTCCAGTATTCTGGCTTGGAGAATTCCAAGGCCCAACAAAGCTAGTGGAGATGATGGAATTCCAGATGAGCTATTTCAAATCCTAAAAAGATGATGCTGTGAAAGTGCTGCACTCAATATGCCAGCAAATTTGGAAAACTCAGCAGTGGCCACAGGACTGGAAAAGGTCAGTTTCCACTCCAATCCCAAAGAAAGGCAATGCCAAAGAATGTTCAAACTACCACACAACTGCACTCATCTCACACACTGGTAATGTAATGCTCAAAATTCTCCAAGCCAGGCTTCAGCAATACACTAACTGTGAAATTCCAGATGTTCAAGATGGTTTTAGAAAAGGCAGAGGAATCAGAGATCAAATTGCCAACACCTGCCGAATCATCAAAAAAGCAAGAGAGTTCCAGAAAAACATCTATTTCTGCTTTATTAACTATGCCAAAGCCTTTGACTGTGTGGATCACAATAAACTGTGGAAAATTCTGAAAGAGATGGGAATACCAGATCACCTGACCTGCCTCTTGAGAAACCTGTATGCAGGTCAGGAAGCAATAGTTAGAACTGGATATGGAACAACAGACTGGTTCCAAATAGGAAAAGGAGTATGTCAAGGCTGTATATTGTCACCCTGCTTATTTAACTTATACGCAGAGTACATCATGAGAAACGCTGGGCTGGAGGAAGCACAAGCTGGAATCAAGATTTCCGGGAGAAATATCAATAACCTCAGACATGCAGATGACACCACCCTTATGGCAGAAAGTGAAGAGGAACTCAAAAGCCTCTTGATGAAAGTGAAAGAGGAGAGTGAAAAAGTTGGCTTAAAGCTCAACATTCAGAAAACGAAGATCATGGCATCTGGTCCCATTACTTCATGGGAAATAGATGGGGAAACAGTGGCAAGATTGGCTGTCTTTATTTTGGGGGGGGGGCTCCAAAATCACTGCAGATGGTGACTGCAGCCATGAAATTAAAAGACACTTCCTCCTTGGAAGGAAAGTTATGACCAACCTAGACAGCACATTAAAGAGCAGAGACATCACTTTGTCAACAAAGGTCCATTTAGTCAAGGCTATGGTTTTTCCATTGGTCATATATGGATGTGAGAGTTGGACTATAAAGACAGCTGAGCACCAAAGAATTGATGCTTTTGAACTGTGGTGTTGGAGAAGACTCTTGACAGTCCCTTGGACTGCAAGGAGATCCAACCAGTCCATCCTAAAGGAGATCAATCTTGGGTGTTCATTGCAAAGACTGATGTTGAAGTTGAAACTCCAGTACTTTGGCCACCTCATGCGAAGAGTTGACTCATTTGAAAAGACCCTGATGCTGGGGAAGATTGAGGGCAGGAGGAGAAGGGGACGACAGAGGATGAGATGGTTGGATGGCATCACTGACTCAATGAACGTGAGTTTGGGTAAACTCTGGTAGTTGGTGATGGACAGAGAGGCCTGGCGGAATGCAGTTCATGGGGTGGCAAAGAGTCAGACACAACTGAGCAACTGAACTGAACTGAACTGATACAGTCCCTGGAGTTGCAGAGTCAGACATGGCTGAGTGACTTTCCCTTTAACTTTCTCTGATAGTTCAGTGGTAAAGAATCTGCCTGCCCATGCAGGAGACACAGGTTCGATCCCTGGTCTGGGAAGATCCCACATGCCTGGGAGCAACTAAGCCCATGCGCCATAACTATTGAACCTATGCTCTAGAGCCTGGGAACCACAGCTACTGAGCCCACATGCTGCAACTATTGAAGCCCACGAGCCCTAGAGTCCGTGCTTCACAGCAAGAGAAGCATCACAATGAGAAGCCTGTGCACTGCACCTAGAGAAAAACCCGAGCAGCAACAAAGACCCAGCACAGCTAAAAATAAATAAAATAAATCATAAAGAAGAGAAAAGAACCACTTATTGGATTGGAGGAGGAAAGGTGTAAGAGTTAATAGGCAAATTCCTGGACCGAAAGGTAACTTAAATCAGGCAGGGTGGGAAAGAAATGAGAATGTGGAGTCGGTATGATGGTTGGAACCAGCACAGTAAGGAACCTGGGACTCCGGTCCTCATCAGAGAAAAGCCAAAGTCTTCTCACAGAGCCTGCTACTGCATGGTCCAAACCAGGGACTGTGGCTCATCATGGAAGCGATAGTAAAAAGGCCCTGGGTACAAGGGAACAAAATTTGAAGCAGTCAACGACTGCACAGCTGTGAAGTTCCTAGAGACTGCATGGAAGGAGCCATCCTGAAAGATATTTTATATGACATGGAACAGACTTTGGAGAATCACACTGTGATCTTGGTCCTTAGACTTTATAAACTACAGAAGATTTATTTAGTCAGAGAGCCTGGAGTTGGGGAGAAACAGGCTTTCTGAAGCGCTGGAAATCTGGAGGCAGAAACTGTGTTCAGAACACCTGTGCACAGACTATTTTATCAGCCCAGATGAAGAGGTGGCTTTGTAGATGTGAAATTTGGACTGAGTCAAGAAATAATATTCTCTTTTTAATTAATATAAATATATATATCTCCCCCCAAATTTCTGAAAATGCATAATTTTTGTACTATATTATCTTATCTTCTTGGGTATCATATATAAATACATATACCTTAAATTTTTTTCCCTAAAATTTAATATTTGTTTATTTGGCTGCATTTGGACTTAGTTGCCATCAATTGCTCCAAGGCATGTGCGATCTTAGCTCCCCAACCAGGGATTGAACCTATATCCCTTGCTTTGTAAGGCAGATTCTTAATAGACTACCACAGAAGTCCTTAAATATATATATACACACACACATACACACATATATATATCTTGTGTATGCATATATACATATTTTTATATATTAGTATATGTTTATAGATACATATATATGTACACATAAATTTTTTTTTCTTGAATGGCTGACCTAAGTCCTGAATCCCTAAAGAAATAAGGACAGCAAAGTATCAAGAATTGAACTTCCCAGTGAAGTCCTATTTTGCATTCACATTGTCACAGGGACATTGAGACAGCCTTTGTCAAGTTCCTTGTAATCTAAGAAAACCATCCTCTGTCCGTTCCTGCTTCTACTTTGTTTGCATAAAGTTCTGAGTCCTTGATTGATTAAACTGGCAACCTAACCTTGCCCTATTGTCTAAGTTTTGTGGGTGCACGTTTTCTGCATATCTTGCAGCTAACACCTAACCTCCCTGAAATACTGTACACATTCCATTTTCTCTGTCTTGGGTGTAGGAGGGAACAGAACCTTCTCTCTGGACTCAGCAGGTCAGCCGGCCCTCAAGCTGCTCTTCTTCCTATTGTCATATCCAGTCCCACCTAAGGAAGCCCCAAGACTACTGTCTGTTTGCAGTGTAAGGACAATGAAAGACAGCAGGCCCAGCACCAGTCCTCGAAGGACCTTCATGAACCAAGTCTCCCCTGCATCGGTTTTCTCTCTCATTTCTGTGGCCTTGCTCTTCTGACCTTGAACCAAGCCTCCACCTGGGAATGACTCTGACTCCAGTAGGAATTCATTAGAGATATTCAAGTGCAAAAGTCTCTTACCAGATACCAAGAGGTCGTTGATGAACACGAGGAACTTCTCGTCAGCCACTTGGGCATCGGTCATGAGAAACACTGTGCTGAGGTTCTTGACCCCGGCTTTCAGGCACAAGCTGGCCAGGTCCGCCTGCAGAAGCCACATCAGAGCCCTCCGAGAAGAGGGCCTCCTTGAAAAGGACCCCCACCCACTTTTTAGGGATGGGACCGTTCTCTTGTCTGCTCTCACAGGAAATGAGGAAAGATGGCAACGGGAGGGAAGGAGGAGTGTGACTTTGAACTCACAGGCAGAAAAATATGCCTCATTCCCAGGCCTTGATCCCACAGATGGAAAAGTAGAATAAATAGTGATGATCTTTAATTCACACAATCACCGTGGCTCCTGAATGAGTTTCTAGGACTCCTGCCTTGCGCAAAGAGACAACAGCTTTCCAAAGACAAAGATGGTCCCCTGTTCACCTGTGTTAACTTAAATCATCACATGAGTGAATGACTTGCCCCAGGAGGAAAGCAAAAGCTCTTAGTCTTGACAAAAGACTAAGACCTCCAGGCCTGGGTAGATGACTATATCTTATGATAGCAGAGTTTTGTGTTTTTATGACTAGCTCCAGGAAAAGACTTGTATTGCAAAAAATAAATGTATACAGGGGAACACACAAACACACTCACACATATGCACACACAATCATTTGGTAGGAAATTTGTTGCTGTTGACTTTGATGTATTAATAGATGTGCTCCCTATTTGGCTGAGATGTCACTACAGATGTCACTAAAGCAGCTGAGTTTTCCCAGATGCAGAGCTTGGGAAGGCCAGGTTCTCAGGCAGGGTCTAATGAGCCCCTCCAGGCACCAGCCCAGAGTCTAAGAAGAAGGTGGACAGACTGTGAAGGGGAGGTTCTGGGCAAGGGAGCCGAAGAGCTAACGCAGGGTGACAAGGAGCTGGGCAGCTCAGGACAGGCTGGGTCTCTTCCTGCAGCCGCCGACCCTCCTACCTTAAAGTCTGGGATCTGGTAGCCTTTCCGCAACGTGATCTGGAATACGTCCATGGAGCTGACGAAAGCCGCCAGCCGGGTCAGGCTCTGCTTGCCACTGCCCCCCACGCCGACCAGCAGAGCGTTTCCCCGAGGAGACTCCAGGATGCGATTAATGTGGCAGCTGAGAGGGAAGCAGAGACACGGGGCTTCGGTCAGATTCCCCTCCGTCAGAAGCAGGTGGAATAGTCTGAGGGGACCTGGAACCCTTGCAGGCACATTCTGGGCTGAGCTTGGAAAGACTCAGTTAAGAGGTGTCGACTAAGAAAAGATGCACAAGGTGAGAGCTGCAAGTTAAGTTTTATTTGGGGCAAAATGAGGACTGCAGCTTGGGGGACAGCATCTCAGACCTCTGAAAGGCTGCTCCAAAGAGGTCGTGGGGAAAGATCGATAGGTAATATTTCGGTAAAGAGCAATCAAAGGTTTTCTGCTAGTCTCGAGGAGCTGATGTCAACGTGAAGGGATTTAGTGCTTTTCTAGATATGAGATGATGCAAGGATTGGGATCATGAAATCAGTTTCTGAAAATATTTATCTAAAGACCTGTTCCACCAGTTTCCTGGAGCACAGAGTGCCTCACTCTCCAACCTGGATTCTCTTCAGGGCATGTTGAAGGTCCACAGCTGTAGCAAAAACAGGGTTCAATCTCTGCAGAGGCAGAGAGCAAATGCCCTTGGCAAGCGCCAATTTGTAGTTGACGATTGTCCCCAAGCTTGGCCTCGCCTCTGGCCCGAGTGGACTAAAGTCTCCCTACTCTACTTTAAGCCAAAGCCTCTGGTGAAGCACAGGTGGTGCAGGAAGAGCCCAAGGCAGCCAGGAGGGGTTTGTGATGGGAACAGAAAGGGCCTGGGGTTATATCTCTAATTCCGTCCACAGGATGAATTCCTAGTGAGACAGTTTTCACGGCTTTTGATAAATGCTGAAAAACTGCACTCCCCCACCCCATTATGGTGGCAGTAATTTCTTCTTAGGTGGAAGCAGTCAGAAGTTGAGTCTACTGTAGTGGAGCATAAGAATGTGTCAGATTGTGTTAGATGAATTTGAAAGTTAAGCCCATATATTTGGGGATGGATAGCACATTGATGCAGCCACTGTGAAGGGGTCATATATCACTAAATTTATCTAGTGACATTTTATTCCCCTAAATATTCTTGCCAGGTGCCCCAGTGGTAAAGAATCTGTGTGCCAATGTAGAAGAGGAAAGAGACTGGATCAGGAAGATCCCCTAGAGAAAGAAATGGCCCTCCATTCCACTGTTCTTGCCTGGAAAACTGCAGGCAAGAAAACAAAAGCTGAAGATGTACCACAGCACAGCTGGAGGAATCTGGCTTACTGAAGACTGGACACACACACACACACACACACGGACAGAAGAGCCTCGCATGCTACAGTCCATGGGGCTGCAAAGAGTTGGGCATGACTGAGCACACAGCACAACAAATATTCAGGAGATTTTCACTGACCTACTTTAGCTCATTTTATGATTTCACTTTTTTATTTATAGTTACTCAGTTTTGATACTCTGTCTTGTATCAGACAGATGTATACTTCTCCTGATCCGTTATTAAACCAGAGTTGCTAGGCATCTGAAGAGTGTGCATACCCAGCTTGCTTTCTCTATAGTGCTAGCGCATTGAAGGGATTCAAGAAATTTTTGTTAAACTAAAGCAGAACACCCAAGACCTTATACTAAGCATCACATTTGGGGGTGAAGAAGTTGCAAGGAATCATCTGCTTTGTGTCTACACGAGAAAGTGATTGCCTATATGATGACAAAAGGAGAAATGATGGTGTTAAAATGTCCGGGCCGGGGTGGGGGGGTGTGGAGCGGTGCAGGGATGAACTGATGAAGGTGAAAGAGGAGAGTGAGAAAGTTGGCTTAAAACTCAACATTCAAAGAACAAAGATCATAGCATCTGATCCTATCACTTCATGGTAAATAGATGGTGAAAAATGGAAACAGTGACAGACTTCATTTTCTTGGGTTCCAAAATCACTGCAGATGGTGACCGCAGCCATGAAATTAAAAGACTCTTGCTCCTTGGAAGAAAAGATATGACAAACCTAGACAGCATATTCAAAAGCAGAGACATCACTTTGCCAATGAAGGTCTGCATAGTCAAAGCTATGGTTTTTCCAGAAGTTATGTATGGATGTGAGAGTTGGACCTTAAAGAAGACTGAGCTTCGAAGAACTGATGCTTTCAAACTGTGATGCTGGAGAAGACTCTTGAGAGACTCTTGGACAGCAAGGAGATTAAACCAGTCAATCTTAAAGGAAATCTATGCTGAATATTCATTGGAAGGACTGATGCTGAAGCTCCAATACTTTGTCCACCTGATGCAAAGAGCCAACTCATTGGAAAAGACCTTGATAGTGGGAAAGACTGAGGGCAGGAGGAGAAGGGGACGACAACCATGGACGATGCCATGGTTGGATGGCATCACTGACTCTATGGACATGAATCTGAACAAACTCAGGGCGATAGTGATGGACAGGGAGACCTGGAGTGGTGCAGTCCATGGGGTCGCAAAGAGTTGGACACAACTGACCAACTGAACAGCAGCAAGGGATGAATTGATGAGAAGAGAGGCAGACAAGGGGAAGGAGAAACTCAAGTAGGTTCTGCGGGCCACCCAACACCCAGCTCTATCCTGGAAGGCCTGAAGTCAGCTCAGCGTGTTCCATGCTATTCTATAGCTAAATGGAAATGCATCATTAGAGCTGAAGCTTTCAAAGAAGAGTGGTGAAGTCTGCAACTGTCAGCATCGGACACCAGCTGGGGGATTCATTAACAACCTCTGATGAGGGCAAAGGACTCTGCATTTAAATCACAAAATCTAAAAGGAAGATCAATATTCTAAAGGGTGCCTGGGCTAGAAAACCAAGGCAGTCTGAGTTAAGCCCATTACTGAGCTTCTGGGAGATTAAAAACAAAAGCTGAAGATGTACCGCAGCACAGCTGGAGGAAACTGGCTTATTGAAGACTGGACACACATACACACACACACACACACGAGAGAGAGAGAGAGAGAGAGAGAGAGAGAAAGAGAGAGAAAGAGAGAGAGAACCAATAAGATGCACAAAAGAAGGGGCATGAGAGAAATTCCTTTTTTTTTGTTGTTAATAAACATGAAGTGATTCTAAGAGGAAGAAGAGGATGCAGAAGAACATACTTTGGAGCAAAAGAACAAAGAAAAAGACAAAGATTATGCCAAAAGCAGGAGGAACAATCTAGTGCAAAGCTTTCAGAAGAAGCAGAATGAGAATGTGCTGGAATGGTGAAGGAAGTTGGTAGGAGAGAAAAGGTGCTTTTAGGGAAAGAAAACAACATCGAAAAGACAAAGACTAATCTCAGGGACTCTTATGCAGTGCAAAGCCCTCGACAGGCAGGACCCTCAAAAATCCTTACTTTCTGGAGGAGCAAACTGAGGCTTGGGGCAGTTGTGTCCTTTGCACAGTACTACTACCCCTCAGTGGCAGGACGAGGACCTGAATTGGGGCCTGGCTCTCAGCCGGGCCTGTGGGTTCCTGGCAAAGTGTGTACAGACTCCCTCCCGGGCGCTGTGTGCAGTGGTGCCCATAAGCTTAGTTACCTGTGTGTCTCACTATATTGTTTGGTGCAGAGAAATGTCACCGGCATGGAGTGAGGGGAGAAGGAGAGTCCCTACCTCTTCCTAGGCCCTGGGGCATATAGAAGGGGGAAGAAAAACACACTTTCCTCAACCCAGGGATCAGTTAGGTTTCAGTAAGAATTCATCAGTGAGGAAGTTCAGGGAAGAGGATTTTGCTGTTGGAGACCCTGGGCAGCAGAGGGCCGGGTGGAGTGACTGTAGAAAGCAGGAAGGGTGGTAAATGAGGCTCAGGTGTGAGTTCACATTGTCTGGGAGGTTTGGAGACCATTCTCCATGGTTCACTTGATAGCCTGCGTGCTCAGTCACTAAGTCATGTCTGACTCTCTGTGACCCCACGGACTGTAGCCCACCAGGCTCCCCTGTCCATGGAATTCCTCAGTCAAGGATACTGGAGTGGATTGCATTTCCTTCTCCAGGGGATCTTCTCGACCCAGGGATGGAACCTGTGTCTCCTGCATTGGCAGGTGATTCTTTACCACTGAGCCACCTGGGAAGCCCATTTACTTGACAGGAGCAATACTTAAAAGGATAGTTAATTTTTTGAAACATGTGCACTTAAAACTTTCAATCTCACTGGACTAGGGTGGGTTGGGAATACAGGTCCTTAGCCCTTCTGCTGCCTTATTTGATGACCTCCCATTCTCCCCTGCTGTCACTGTGGTCAGGACCAGGATTGTAAATGGCAAGCATGTAAACAAATCCCGTCCCTCCAGAGTTTAACACGACACTGCCCCCCAAGGTCAGTGGCAGAAGCTGCTCTACCAGCTGCCATCTTGACCTTTATGGCAGAAGCAGTCGCTGCTTTCCCAATTTTATCTAGGTGTCCTCAAATGCCCCAGTGAGACCTGACACTGGGAAGGGGAGACAGTTGAAGAAAGGCAAGAGGAGAAGCACGCTTACACATGGCGCACGGCGTCCTCGAAGAGCACCAGGTCCATCACTGTGTTGACTTCATTGTGGTTCTCCAGGGCCTCCACCAGCGTCTGGGTCAGAAGTTCCCACGACTGGACAGGCATGTACTTGGGCTCCCCGATACCGCGTGCAAAATGGCAATAGATGTTCAGGCTTTGGGTCTGCTCCACGGTCTCTTCGAGGTCCTGGTGACGAGACACAGGGGCAAGGACCCTCCTGATTGACTCTTGGGTCTAGTTCCACACAAAGTGGAGACAAACCTTATTGTGTATAAGAAAATAAAATACCCAGTACAACTCAACTGACTTAAAAGATAGGGAGTCTTTGTCTCGTCACTACCAAGGTATCCTTGAAGTTTCAAAGGGACAGTTATTCCTTTTTAATCCAGAAAGGAATTGTTTACTTATCAAAACCCACATATTTGAGATTTTGAGAGGTGTAGATTGTTATGAAAGTGAGTTCAAGAAAGAACAGGCCTTCTAATGCATCAGGAGGAGTTTATGTCAGCATGAGCAATTGTTCCCACCTGCCACTCTTTCCTTCTAAGGTTCAGACTAGAGGATCACTTGGGAAGGGGGTGATCAGCCTGCTGTTCAACAGCAGGGGCATAACCCAGGAAATAAATTTTAAATCACTATTTAAATAAATCTTCAGTCTCAAGAGTTGTTCCAAATGTCCTAAGTTTCAAACTTGTTCCAAATTTCCAGCCAATAGCAGTTCCAAAGTGGCTGGCCCTGCAGAGACGAGAATGAATTTCCAAGGATGCTGGTGTGTCAGCTGGGATGACCAATTTGGGGAAAGGACAAGGATATGGTCAGATGGTCTTCACAGACCTCACAACACCGAGATTCTATGGTTAATTCGTGTCTCTTCTTGCTCCAGAATTTTCCACTTTGTCACACTAAGGACAGACTTTCTTTCTTTATCTAAATATGATTTTCTTCAATTTAAGGGCTGGATTTTTATCATTTGGGTGATCCTTGCATAATCACCATTCTTTTTCAGATGTAAACAGAAATTCACAGGGAAATACTCACATCAAAAATTTTCTTGACCATGTCTACCTGGATCTTATCAAAAAGATCAAGGTCCTTCTCTTCCACCATCTTATCCCGATAAACCCGATTCGATTCGTGCAGATAGAGATTTACTAGGTCCTGTGTGGACTTGACACATTCCACGGAGGAGAAGAGAATACCCTGTAAGGAGAATAAACAGCAACAAAAATAACAAGAATAGCAACTTAAAGCTTCAAGAGTTACTATTGATGAAAGCCAGTTATGCAACAGGCACTGAACTAGATGTTCTGCCAAGCTCACTTAACCACCGTGATGAACCTACAAAGTAATTTTTACAATAGTCATTCAGCTTAAGGTGAAGGGTGTGATTCAGAAAGAAAGAAAGCGTGCTCTACGGTATAGGGTAATAAGTGGCCTTAGTTCAAAACCACACAGCTTTGAAGCCAGGTCTGCCTGACCTGAGATCCTGGAATTTCAACCACTACTTTCCAAATCACCACAGAAATGGGTGAGGTGGCTTCTCTGCTGTATTTCAACTCTACAAGTGCCATTTTGAAAGCTAATCTGGGTGATGACTGTTAATTCAAATCAGAAGGACAACAGAGGGCTGGAAGGAATATAGCTAACTTTTACAGGTCAGCAATCTAGTTATTCACCTCTAGTAAGTTCTCCTTCCTATATACCTCAGGGATCATTCTAAATATTTACTATTCTTTTCAAATTTCCATCACTTCCCTGTTACTATTAGCCAATGCTCCAACCTTCTTTATGGAAAAATGGAGACCCCTGAGATCAGAGCCTCTTGACAATTTCAAATCCTATAACTTAAAACTCATTGATGCCTTGTTTGCCCTCACTGACTTCTGTCTTATCTTACAAGAAAAGGAGTCTAATTGTACGTCATTACAGGCAGAACGGGCTTGCTCGGTGGCTCAGATAATAAAGAATCTGCCTGCAATGAGGGAAACTTGGGTTCGGTCCCTGGGTTGGGAAGATTCCCCTGGAGAAGGGAATGGCTACCCACTCCAGTATTCTTGCCTGGAGAAATCCATGGACAGAGGAGCCTGGTGAACTACAGTCCATGGGGTCACAGAGTCAAGACACAACTGAGCAACTGACACTTTTGCTACAGACAAAATGATGCTCAGATTCACCTGCGTGGCATGAAGATCTGGTCATAAGAAGAGGTGAAAGGCTGACGATCAATGATCTAAGTAGCCATGTCAAGAAGATAGAAGAATAAGAACAAACTCACCTCGATCCTAGAATAAGTAGGAAGAAAGAGATTATAAAGAAAAGAGCAAATTTTAATAAATTTATATACAAAAATTATCAAATAGAGATAACCAATAAAAACCAAGCACATAATATTGACATACGTCTCTTTTTCAGTTTCTTTTGAAAAGACTAGCACAATTAGCCCTACTCTCTAGCAAGGCTGATTGAAGATAAAAAGAGAAAAACAGAGAAGGTACACATAATCAATAGCCAGAACAAAAAAAGAGAGCACATATAAGATAAAACAGATACTTAAAGATAACAACAAGGATACTATAAACAATTTTATGCTAATAAATTAGAAGCTGATGACACTGACATCTGACCACAACTGATGCAAAAAGAAGGAGAAAATGTGAATTGCCTAATATGTATTTAAAAAATGGAATTTACAATGGAAACTCTTTCACAAAAAAACTCCAGATGGTTTCATCATTAAATTCTTCTGACATTTAAGGAAGGCACAATACAGTGTCTTTAAAAAATCTTCCTGAGAGTAGAAATAGAGGAAACAAATCCCAGTGCGTTTTATGAGGACTTCATAACCTTAGAACACTGGAAGAAAGAAAAATGATA
>SJYQ01000567.1:224694-262096 GCA_006410935.1 Redunca redunca
AGTAAATTATAAACTGAAAGAAATTTTCTTAAACTGGTAAAGAGCATCCATGAAAATCTATAGTAAGCATCACACTTAACAGCCAACTATTGTAAACACTTTCCCTTAAAATTAGGAATGCTGCGAAAGGTCACTCTCACTGCATCTCTTCCTTGAGGTGGCAGGTAAGAAAAAGCAAAGGGAAGATTTAAGGGTCAGAAAGAAAGAAATTGTTACTATGATTCATTTTTACCAATGGCATGATTGTGTATATAGGTGCAAACATAATATTGAACAAAAGTACACAAGTGTATTTACCATATAATTTGCACTTTATATAAAGTCCCCAAATAGGCTGAAAGAACGTACGGGGCTAGAAGTCCAGACAGTATTTTAGCTCTGAGAGGAGGAGAAAAGAGTGAGTGGAGGACTTCCCTGGTGGCCCAGGGGTTAAGAACCCATCTGCCAAAGCAGGAGTCACAGGTTCTGTCTCTGGTCTGGAAAGATCCCACATGCCATGGGTCAACTAAGGTGGTCTGCCGCAACTACTGACCCCGTGCTCTAGAGTTCAAGAGACACAGCTGCTGAAGCTGCGCAACCTGGAGCTCAGGAACTGCAACAAGCGGAGCCACCACCATGAGAAGTCGCTGCCCCACACCAGAGAAAGCCTGCAGGCGGCAGCAAAGACCCAGTGCAGCCAAATACACAGGTAAGTACAATGAAAAGAAAAGCTTCACTTTTTAAAAAGAGTGAACAGAAGAAAGAAAAACGAGGGGTTTCAGGGATGTTGGGAACGTACTTCTTTTTTTTTTTTTTAATGTATTTATTGGGAAAGTAGTTCTTGATTTGAGTTATGGTTATGTAGCTGTGATGACTTTGTGACAATTAACTGAGCTGTGTGTTCATGACTTTGGCGCTTTTCGGCATGGGTGTGAGACATTAGAAAGAGTTTATTTTAGAGAAAGAAAGAAATCTCATTAGGTCCCTTCGGCCCCTGTCTGCTTCCTGGATCTCCTGGGTACCAGCCCTGTGTGAGGTGTGGATGGCGAGAAGGAGCCCCGCCACCAATGCTGACTCTAGGAGCAAGGAGAGCCATCAGCTGAAGTTCACAAGCCCCGTTACAGCCAGATGCTCAGGCTGACTGACAATTAAGGGCTGAGTCGATGAGAGCATGTCAAGGACAAACTTTGCACCGACTCAGACAGTTTTGTGTAGCACTGAGATGGGAATGCTTAATGATTTCTGCTCAGAGCATGATCAAGTTCTATCCTGACATCTGGATCCTGGACAGAGTGGGTGAAGTGCAGAGAAGGACTGAATGATGGAAACTTGGATCAAGCTGGATGGAGGAAAACGGCATGTTCTTCAGACAGCACCTGTCTCCTTGGGGGCATTCAACCTTCCTTACAGCTCTCCTGTCAGGCCTTTAGGCAAGCAGGCTGGGAAAGGGGTGGGAGGGGGAGGTTGTAGCCAAGCTGTGGGCTCAAAGCTCTGTTCTGGAGGAGGAGGGTGAGGGGCTGCGTGGATGGACAGAGGCAGGTTCTCCAGTGGGGGTGCACTTCCCACATTTGGGGCTGGGAGCTGACAGCTGCAGGCTGCAGAGGTCGGGCTGGGACACAGAGCCCAGGGGTTGCTACTCGGGCTGGCTGAGCCTGGAAAAGAAACAGACTTAGCCCCACACTACACCTCCTCCTAGTTCCTCCTTGGCCAGGGAGGACCTAACACAGGCTGGACTGGGACCCTCCTTCCTCAGGACACCTTGGCAGACTGAATCTCCAAACAAGAGAGCTGACACCCCCAACTCATCTGGGGTACGAGGCTTCTGCTTGGCAGTTACGCAAACATACTCGAGCTACTGACTTGTCTGTGACCCAGTTTTGTCATTTCCAAATTGGAAGTGATCAGTCTTGCACCTGGTGGCTCAGACGGTTAAGCGTCTGTCTACAATGTGGGAGACCCGGGTTCCGTCCCTGGGTCGGGAAGATCCCCTGGAGAAGGAAATGGCAATCCACTCTAGTACTATTGCCTGGAAAATCCCATGGACAGAGGAGCCTGGTAGGCTACAGCCCATGGGGTCGCAAAGAGTCGGACACGACTGAGTGACTTTACCTTACCTTAGTCTTGCACCTGAAATGGTTGTCTTGAGGATTAAATCATTAGCTAATAGATGCAGAGGGCATAGGACTGGCTCAATAAATGCCAGCTTTATTACAGACTGAAGTTGGATCTTTTATAAAGATCTCTGATCTCAAAGTTCCCTCCCCAATCTTGTGGCTTGGCCACATCTATGAGGCCTATTCCCGCCTACTTGTTATTCCACCAACACCGTGTGTACGTTTCTACCTCCCCGAGCATTCACACTGTCATCTACGAGCTGGCAACTTCTCCCAGCCTCTGTTAAATTGGGATAATAATGTGTATCCCAAAGGGCTGTCGTGAGTATGAATTTCAGGTCGCACAGGTGACAAGGTGCTGTCCAGGCAGGAGCCGGCTCAGTGCATCGTGTGAGGGAGACCTGATGCTTCTTTTCCTTTTCATTCTGCCACTACGAGCAATGGGAATTCGATATAACGACTTAATTCCTTTTTGTTCATTTGGAAAATGCAGACGGTAACACCTGTGTCTCATCCCGCTTCAGTGAGATTTAAGAGATGGCTTGTGTGATTAAAAAAAAAAAAAAAAGTGCCTTCCCTGGTAGTCCAGTGGTTAAGAACCCACCTGCCAAAGCAGAAGACACAAGTCTAATCCTTGGTCCAGGAAAAGCCCCTGTGCTGTGGGGCAACTAAGCCCGTGCGCCACAACTACTGAGCTTGTGCTGTAGAGCACAGAGAAGTCACAACGGCAACAAGAGAAGCCACGGCGATGAGAAGCCCGTGCGCCTCAACTAGAGAGAAGCCCCTGCTTGCCACCACTAGAAAAAGCCCGAGTGCAGCCATGAAGACCCAGAGCAGCCAAAAATAAATACATAAATAAATAAAATTTTAAAAAGTTATTCTCAATTAATACTTGATAAATGGGAGATGAGGGTGGAGATGCACAAACATTGCCTCTGTCCAGGTCTGAGGGCCACGGAGCTGGGTCCTTCTTGTTGCCTTAACTGTCTTAGGCTGTTTCATCAAAAGGATGGATGAGAACAGAATGGCATATTGGAAGGGGGACCGGAAGACCTAGGTTCTAGTCCAGTTCCTTCCCTGGCTGGCTGTGTGCTCTTAGGCAAATCAGTGTAAGCTCTGTGGGTCTGTTTCCTCATTTATAAGTTAATAAGTGAATGTTTGGAGGCACCTGACCCAGGAGTACCATCCTGGGTCAGGTCACACATGCTCTCAGAGACTTGGCCTGGCTGTGGGGCTCACCCTCTGGGTGAGCCTTTTGGGAACGCTGCTCTCAGATCACTGAACTTATGTTCAGTGGGTTTCTGCTCCTTATGACCATGGAACCCGCAAGCCCCATGGCCTCAGTGCCTGGACCTTTGCTAGTCTGAGGTTTCCCAGAGTCCTACCTGCACAGGTAGTGCCCTGAGTGTTGCTGTTGCTCAGTCACTAGGTCACGTCCATCGCTTTGCAACCTCGTAGACTATAGCCCACCAGGCTTTCCTGTCCTCCACTGTCTCCCGGAGTTTGCTCAAATTCATGTCCATTGAGTTGATGATGCTATCTAACAATCTCATCCTCTGATACCCACTTCTCCTTTTGCCTTCAGTCCTTGCCAGCATCAGGGTCTTTTCCAATGAGTCAGCTCTCCTGGGTAATTATCAATGTGCTCCCATGGAAGGTCAAGCCTTGCTCCCTGGTCAAGTTGACATTTCCCTACAGGTGTGGCCTCTGCTTGGTATAAAAGGCACTTTCCCTCAAAAAATGGCTCAGAGCTGTCCTGGAGAAGGGTCCCTCTGAGAAGGAGTTTCTGCAGATTCTCCTCCAGGATGGGAGGGTTATGGACCCATGTTGTGATGATGGGTTACCTGAGCAAGGGGAAGACGTGGCCAGGTTTGCTGAGCTGCCCTCCGGAGGTATTGATAGTGAGGGGCCAAGCAAGTGGAAGCACCAGGCAGACAGAGGCCATCCCTAGTTAGAAGAGCATCACTATTCTGAAATGGTTTTGACCTGGGAAAGAACCCAGAGTTTTTAGGACTGAGGCATCCCAGGGGCTGGAGGATGGTGTCTTAGGAGTAGCACCACATGGCTTCTATAGGAAGCAGAGCTCTCCTGCATGGTTTGGGGGACATTCTCTCGCATCTCAACAAAGATGGGTGGACCAGCAGGGTCTGCAAAATATTTTTATCTTTCTTCCATGCCACTCTCTTTTTTTCCTACACTGAAATCATTACGTGACATTATCTTTGAAATGTTGAGCTGTATTTAGCTTGAAGGAACCAACTCAAAAAATGCATCCAGCTTACTGAGAAGTAATTCAATCGACTAATAGAATTCTATATTTTAAAATTTTTTGGTCACTGCAAGGGCTTTTTCTTCAGTTGCAGAGAGTAGAGGCTACTCTCCAGTAGAGGTGCTTGGGCTTCTCATTGTGGTGGCATCTCTTGTTTTGGAGCACAGGCTCTAGGGCACTCAGCCTTCAGTAGCTGTGGCACCTGGGTTCAACAGTTGTGGTGCACGGGCTTAGCTGCTCTGGGACATGTGGGATCTTCCCAGACCAGGGATCGAACGCACGTCTCCTGCAATGGCAGGTGGCTTCTTTACCGCTGAGTCACCAGGGAATCCGGGCAGGGAAGGCCCGGAACTCTGTTCTGTTGAATAGACCCACACAGATCCCAAGGTACTCTGTTTACTCACATGTTCATCACCCCATAAGAACCATGCCTTTGTTGAAGAGTTTGGCCAAGGATGGAGAGAACAGGGTCATTGTCAAGTCTCTGAAGGTGTCTCGGAGAGGTAGGACTCACCTGGAAAATGTTGGCGAAGTCCCTGAGGTTGAAGATGTAGTGGAATTTGATCGCTGTGGGAAGGAACGTGGAGGCAATTTTCTGGTGGAAGGTGAGGGCCAGGTGGAGCAGGCGGGGGACGCTCTTGTGTAGGGCTGCCGGGAAGCTGCCCAGCTTGAGGTGCTGAGTCAGGATGGCACTGTAGATGGAGGACAGGGCGTCTGCTCCCGGGAAGAAGAGGGCGAACACGTTGAAGTGACGCTGCTCGGGACAACAGAGCCACAGGGAAGAGGACACGAGTTACCCTCTGTGGTCACAGAGAACAGAAATCACCTCTTCTGGATTTGGATATGGTAGCCAAGAATTCTTAGAAGGGCTTTGAATTCTACGTTCTGGCCACACTTATCACATTAGACCCAAACTTAGTTGAGCCTAGAATGAATGAAGGGCTTTGGACCTCTGATCAAAGATGTCAGTGTGGCGTTGCAGAAAGAGAAGGGAACCTGGACTCTGGGTCCAAATCTGATCGTGATACTGAGAATACATGTGACCTTGGCAGGGTCATTCACCTCTCTGAACTTCTCTCATTCTGAAGGCCAAGTTGAATTAGACTAACCCAATGATTTCATCTGGCTTGAAAAGCTTCTTTAAAAAGTGGTACAAATGAACTTATTTACAAAACAGAAATAAGAGTCACAGATGTAGAAAACAAACTCATGGTTACCAAGGGGGGAACAGGAGGGAGGTATAAATTGGAAGATTGGGACTGACATACACACACTCCAATATATAAAACAGATAATAAACTACTATATAGCAAGGGAAATCTACTCAATACTCTGTAATGACCTATATGGGAAAAGAATTTTAAAAGAGTGGATGTGTGTGTGTGTGTGTGTGTGTGTGTGTATCAGTTCAGTTCAGTCTCTCAGTCATGTCCAGCTCTTTGAGACCCCATGAATTGCAGCATGCCAGGCCTCCCTGTCCATCACCATCTCCCGGAGTTCACTCAAATTCATGTCCATCGAGTCGGTGATGCCATCCAACCATCTCATCCTCTGTTGTCCCCTTCTCCTCCTGCCCCCAATCCCTCCCAGCATCAGAGTCTTTCCCAATGAGTCAACTCTTCGCATGAGGTCGCCAAAGTACTGGAGTTTCAGCTTTAGCATCATTCCTTCCAAAGAACATCCAGATCTCCTCTAGAACAGACTGGTTGGATTTCCTTGCAGTCCAAGGGACTCTCAAGAGTCTTCTCCAACACCACAGTTCAAAAGCATCAATTCTTCAGGGCTCAGCCTTCTTCACAGTCCAACTCTCGCATCCATACACGGCCACTGGAAAAACCATAGGCTTGACTAGACGGACCTTTGTTGGCAATGTAATGTCTCTGCTTTTGAATATGCTATCTAGGTTGGTCATAACTTTTCTTCCAAGGAGTAAGCGTCTTTTAATTTCATGGCTGCAGTCACCATCTGCAGTGATTTTGGAGCACCCCCAAAATAAAGACAGCCGCTCTTGCCACTGTTTCCCCATCTATTTCCCATGAAGTAATGGGACCAGATGCCATGATCTTAGTTTTCTGAATGTTGAGTTTTAAGCCAACTTTTTCACTCTTGTCTTTCACTTTCATCAAGAGGCTTTTGAGTTCCTCTTCACTTCCTGCCATAAGGGTGGTGTCATCTGCATATCTGAGGTTATTGATATTTCTCCCGGCAATCTTGATTCCAGCTTGTGTTTCTTCCAGTCCAGCATTTCTCATGATGTACTCTGCATATAAGTTAAATAAGCAGGGTGACAATATACAGCCTTGACGTACTCCTTTTCCTATATGGAACCAGCATATTGTTCCATGTCCAGTTCTAACTATTGTTTCCTGATCTGCATATAGGTTTCTCAAGAGGCAGGTCCGGTGCTCTGGTATTCCCATCTCTTTCAGAATTTTCCACAGTTTATTGTGATCCACACAGTCAAAGGCTTTGGCATAGTCAAGAAAGCAGAAATAGATGTTTTTCTGGAATCCTCTTGCTTTTTCAATGATCCAGAGGATGTTGGCAATTTGATCTCTGGTTCCTCTGCCTTTTCTAAAACCAGCTTGAACATCTGGAAGTTCACGGTTCACGTATTGCTGAAGCCTGGCTTCGAGAAGTTTGAGCATTACTTTACTAGCGTGTGAGATGAGTGTATAATTGATTCCCTTTGCTGTACAGCAGAAACTAACACAACACTGGAAATCAACTATGCTCCAATGAAAGTTAATTAAAAAAAAGAGAAAACAAAAGCTTCAAGGGGTCTGGGTTGAGGTGTTTTTTGCCTCCCTGGAAAAGCAAGTCCACATCCTGTATGATTTACCATGTATAGAGGCTGGATGGGTGGAGAGCCTATTATCCCACAGACACCAGTAACATCTGGTCTGGAAGGTGATGTTTAGGACTCCAAGGTCACAGTTCCCCCCATACCTGAAGCCGGGGGTTGATGGTGAAGCTGCCTGCGGTGGGGTTCATACAGGAAACATACTGGACATTCATGACCTCCTTCAGGGACAGTTTGTTTCGATCATACCTGGAACAGTCAGAAGCCACAGGTGAGAGACGAGTGAGGACTCAGGCAGGGGAGCGTGTTGTGAAGGTGAGCTGGCATGTACCCAATCACTCATGTGTTTGAGAGGTTAAAAAAAGACTAGACCCATTGGTAGAAATTGAGAAATTGAGAAGATAAAAGAGCTGAGGACAAATTCCTAAGGGATACCATGTCTATGGAAGTAGAACAGGAAGAAGAGACCACAAAGATGGTCAAAGATGTAGGAGGAAATCAAGGGTGTGTGGTACCCAGAAAGCCAGGATTTCCAGAAGGACAGAGCAGTCAACCATATCAAGTGTGTATGGAAAAGAATAAAGATGGGGACCCAATGGGGTCTGCAGGACGTCACAGTAAAGATACAGTTGTTTGAGTAAGAACAGTAAAGTGGGGGAGACAGAAACCTAATCACTGTGGCTGGAGGAGAGAGTGGGAGAAGAGGAACTGGAAACTGGGGAGAGAATCTGGTAACACAGAGGGAGACAGAGCAGTAGTCAGAAAATGATGTTTTTAAACACAGATAGCTTAGTTGGTAAAGAATCTGCCTGTAATGCAAGAGACTCCGGTCCTACTCCTGGGCCGGGCAGATCCGCTGGAGAAGGGATAGGCTACCCTCTCCAGTATTCTTGGGCTTCTCTGGTAGCTCAGCTGGTAAAGAATCTGCCTGCAATGAGGGAGACCTGGGTTCGATCCCTGGGTTGGGAAGATCCCCTGGAGAAAGGACAGGCTACCCACTCCAGTATTCTGGCCTGGAGAATTTCATGAACTGTATAGTCCATGGAGCTGCAAAGAGTCAGCCACGACTGAGTGACTTTCACTATCACTAGGTAAATTCATGCAAGTTTACATATTGACGTGAAGGAACTTATCAGGAGGGACTGACAGGTGAAATGAGATTTCAGAGGCAAAAAGAGTGGATGCAAAGATGCTGGTGGGTGGTTAAGCCTCAGGGAAGATGTGGTGGGGAGAGGCAGAGAGAGGCAGCTACGTTGTATAGATGTGGAAGCTAGAGATGGAGGTAGTGAGTGTGGTCATCTGCGGAGGCTGGGTGGCAAGCTTGGAGAGAGAGGAGAGGCATGAAGCGGGTATTTCTGGGAGTGGAAAGGTGACATACGAAGGCCATGCAGTAGAATTTCCAGGAAGGTCTTACTGGATTCAGTGTGAGGTAGGATGGTAAGCCAGAGTTACCTCAAATCCCTGACTTGGTTTTGTTTGTTTGTTTCTGGTAAGTTTAGACCTTTTGCCATTAAAATCCATACACTTGCAGGAGATAACAATGGAGCCTGAGAGATGCTCTGAGAGACAAAGGCTGACATAGAGAACAGACTTATGGACATAGTGGGTGAAAGAGAGGGTGGGGCGAATTGAGAGAGCAGCACAGAAACATACACACTGCCGTGTATAAAATAGACAGACAGCCAATGGGAATTTGCTGTATGACACAGGGAGCTCAAATCAGATGCTTTGTGACAACCTACAGGGGTATGATGGGGTGGGAGGTGGGAGGGGGGTTCAAGACGAAGGAGACATATGTATATCTATGGCTGATTCATGTTGATGTATGGCAGAAACCAACACAATATGGTAAAGCAATTATCCTCCAATTAAAAAAAATTTTTTAATTAATTAACTGATTTAAGGCATATGTTAGGCGTTCTCATCAAAGGCCCTGCTCAGTGCGACAGAACTGAGGTACGGGTAGGGGGTAGGGGGGTCCTGGTTAATCATGCTTTGGAAGCTTGAAGAAGGCAACTTTAGAGATAAGTGGTAAAGAAAGGATAGGCATTTTCCCCTAAATAAGAGCTCAGTAGCTTCTCTGACCAGTGCCTCCTCTGGTGCCACAGCTGAGCTCAGATCTGCAGCTCCAGCAGGACAAACCGGCCTTGGGCCTGTCCCCCGCGTGGCCGAGTCCCTCCGTGTGCTCGCTTACCAGTGGCCATAGTCCAGGTGCTGCCTGAGGACTGTGTGAGGCTGCACAGTTCCATAGGCGTCCACCTCGGGCATGTTCATGTCGTCAATGAAATAGATGAGCTTCTTGGTGCCTGGGGGACCGTAGTTTCTGCCGGCTTTCTTTTCCAGAGGCTTCTCCAGGACAGCTGAGGAGAGAGCCAGTTAGTGAGGGAAGGAGGGTCAAAGCTCAGAGGCCAGTTTTAAGACAGTCCAGTGTCAAGGATGAGCCACAGTGCAGTGTGCACGCGAGAGCTGCGTCCAGGGGCAGGCAGCTCCACGGGACCAGACGGGAGGCGGGTGATGACCAGGCAGGGGTGGCGACAGCAGTGCCCAGGCCTCGGCCATCTGACTGTGCACGGTGTTAGGCTTGCATAGACATTTATGGTCTCACTGAAGCCTTAGAACAGTGCTGCAAGATTAGAACCATCACCCCTTTCACAGATGACGGAAATTAACTTGTCTAAGGTAGTGCCAGGGTACAGATCCAAATCAGTTAAACTTCAAGACCCATGTTCCTTCTACCACACTTGAGGTCCACGGCTTTCTTTGCAGGCTAAAAACAGAAGTCCCAAGGCCTATTACTCTACCCGCAAGGAAATCTGCAAACAACCAGATCCTAGGTGGACTTCCCAGGTGGCACCTGTGTGGCCTCCCCTGGAAGAGGGCATGCAGTTCACTCCAATATTCTTGCCTGGGAAACCCCATGGACAGAGGAGCCTGGGGAGCTACAGTCCATGGGGTCACAAAGAGTTGGACATGACTGAAGTGACTTAGCACACACACACACACACCCACACCCACACCTTCTCTACCTAGGACAGAGGAGGAGAGGATGGATGTGGTTCCCCTACCACCCCTGGACTTAAAAGAGGAAATCTTGGATATTTTGTCAACAGTGTTCTCATAGTGTTCCCCTCCTGGGGTTTTCCCTGAGGGAGAGAAGAAACAACGACCCCAGGGAATTTCCTAGAAGCCCCCAGTGTCATGGATGCACTGCCCCCTGCCTTGGGGTAGCAGAGCATCTCAGTGATTTTCTAGAAACTAAGTACAGGCTCTGTCCTGGAGCTGCGTCTTCAATTATCCAGCCAGAGGGAAGGAATCAAAGAGTACATTTTCCCAGCCTGAAAGAACTTGTTCAGAGCAAATCTAAGTAACAGGGTATATATATATATATTTTTTTTTTTTTCAATAAACCAATTAGATACTTAGGTACTGCAAGAACCAATACTATTACAGCTAGAGGCTCTAAGAACCATCTCATCCCTTTTCTTGAAAAACAAGTTTGTAAACAAGGAGGAAGTGTCAACAGACATATGAAGGTGACAGATAGAAAGACATGTTCCTTTAAGAAGCTTGAATATTCTAATTTTCTGGTCCTGAGTTAAATTAAGTGTTCCAAATAGGAATTAAATTTAAATTTAATTAGCATGCAATTAACATATACTATCGACCAATTAATCACCCAACACCTTCCTATCCCCCTTAAGACATAACAACTATATACAAGATCTGTCAAAATGAAATATAATTAATGGGCTGCCAAGGACACGCTTTTGTGAACAGTCCTTCTAATAGGAAATCCTCTCTTTAGGAAGACTTGTTTCTCCTCCTCCTGAAGCAATGATATTTAAATCAACTCCTGGAATTAAGCAGACCCTGTAATTTGGGTTGATTAAGCTTTTTATGCTACTTGAGGACTGTTGAGGAGAAAAGCATGTCAGTTAGCAAGAAGTGGGCTTGGAATACACCAGATTATCTCAAAAGGATGATTAAGAAAAGAGAGGCCTCCCCGGGAAAGGCACACACACTGGATCCCTTCTTGGCTGACCTTTGCTCCAAGTCTTATCTAGAATGAAACAGTAGTGAGTTCTGCTTCCAGGCAGAACTGGAAGAACAGAAGTGGGTTTACGTAAGACATCTGCTCCTTGGAAGGAAAGCTATGACAAACCTAGACAGTGTATTCAAAAGCAGAAACATCGCTTTGCTTACAAATGTCAGTATAGCCGAAGCTATGGTTTTCCCATTATTGTATGGATGAGAGAGTTGGACCATAAAGAAGGCTGAGTGCCGAAGAATTGATGCTTTTGAATTGTGATGCTGGAGAAGACTCTTGAGAGTCCTTAGGACTGCAAGGCGATCAAACCAGTCAATCCTAAAGGAAATCAATCCTGAATATTCACTGGAAGGACTGATGCTGAAACTGAAGTTCAATCCTTTGGTCACCTGATGGAAAGAGCTGACTCACAGAAAAGACTGTGATGCTGGGAAAGATTGAAGGCAGGAGGAGAAGAGGGTGACAGAGGATGAGATGGTTGGATAGCATCAGTGACTCAATGGATATGAGTTTGAGCAAGCTCCAAGAGATGGTGAAGGACAGGGAAGCCTGGCCTGCTGCAGTCCATGGGGTCGCAAAGAGTCCAACACAACTGAGCAGCTGAACAACAACACTGCTACCATCCTCGTCCAGACTCTCACACCTGGTGTCCATGACATCCTCCCAGATGATCTTCCTGCTTTTGCCCTTAGATTCCTACACTATGTTCTCAAGACAGCGGGCAGAGGTATCCTTGTAAGATGTAAATCAGACTGTGCCAGTCCCATGCTTAAAACCCCCGGTGGCATCCCATCTCACTTGGAGCAAAAGCCTGTCTGGTTACCTGGGAAAACCTCCCGTGTTGGTTTTTCTCTCCCACTGCTCCTGCCTTCACTCCCTCTGCTCCCACCATCCTGTTTCTGACTCACTAGCACCCATGGCCATGGCGTCTTTGCTCTGGCTGCTTCCTCTGTCTGCAATCTCTTCTCCTAAATGCCAGAAGTTTGCTCCCTCACTTACATCAGGCATTTACTTACTCAAATGCCATCTTCTTAGGAAGCCCTTCCCTAGCACTTGAGCCCAATTTAAAGCATCCCCCCAACTCCCCTCACCGCCTATTCCTGGCCCTGACTTCGTTTTCCTCCATTAACACTTATTACCACTTAATATCCTGTATATCTTACATATTCATCTTGTTTATTATTTCAGTCCCTCCAGATTATAAACTCCAAAAGGCCAGGAATCGTTCTCTGTTTTCCTTACTGTCATAACCCCAGCACCTAGGATATTATTTATCACAAAGGAAGGTATTCAAAAACTGATTAAAGAATGAATGAATACATGACTTAATATGATAACAAACTCCATGAATAGGCAAAGAAAGGTTTACCATACCCTCTTTGCAACTAAAGAAACAGAGGCTGACATAGGCTAAATGTGGTGCTGGAATTAGAACCCAGGGCTCTTGATACTGACCCTGACGCTTCTTTCACATGGCTGGGGAAGAGAGACCTTGTGAGCCCTTCTCACTCATCCCAGGATTCCTCCAGGCTCTGAGCACCAGAGCCCTGCAGTCATTCATTTGCTGGGCATCACTAGGGACCTGGGTCTGTACAGATGACGTAACATGCACCATATCACTGAACCTTCAGAGCAGCCGTAGCATGCATTATTATCACCTTTAAAACATCTCTCAACAAAAGAGAAAACTGAGCTTTAGGGAAATAAAGGGACTTTATTCAAGGTCATCCAGCTACTGAGGACAAAGTCAGGATTCTAACTCAGGTATGCCTGACTATGGCAACTTATGTACCCACCATAGCACACTGCTTCTGAAACATTACTATGACCTGGCTCCTGTCCTTCAGAAATCCCTGGTTTAGTTAACGCGCTGCCAGACCATGTTTTTAGACAGGGATTGTTAATAATTAATCATGTCTTCACTTTGCATTGGCCTGATTTGTGTTTCTGTGTTTGAACTCTTTTTCCTTAGTATTATCCAAATTTTCACATGTTAGGACATTTTAGTTATATTGTAAGGGCTCTTCACTTGTTCTTTCAAAAAATAACATGTTTTGCATAATTATAAAATAGTACATACTCATTATATAAGGATTGGAAAGCACAGAGAATCATAATGATGAAAATGAAAAGTGCCCATAATTCTATCACCTAGCAGTAAGCATAACTTTCAATATTTTGGTCTATTTCACTCTAGTGTATTTGCTCTGTTAGATTTTTTCCTTTACAAAATAGGAATTATATTGTATATTCTGCCTGTGTATGTTGTTTTTCATTTCGTATATTATAAACCTTTTTATGTGATAATACCTAGCCTACGAGAACGTGGTTTTTAATTGCTGCATTGCATTCCATAATTTGGAGGTGCTAAAATTTATGGGATGATTTCCCTATAGTCTTAAATGTGTTGTTTTCAATTTCTTTATGTTTTGAATCCCCATTCGAAATAGAGCATCTTGCCTACTAGATGGTAAGTCTTTGATGATTTAATTCTGTGTCATCTCCTTTTGGACTTCCCTGGTGCCTCAGCTGGTAAAGAATTCACTTGCAATGTGGGAGACCCCATTGATTCCTGGGTTGGGAAGATCCCCTGGAGAAGGGCTAGGCTACCCATTTCAGCAGCCTATCCATTCTTGCGCTTCCCTGGTGGCTCAGATGTTAAAGAATCTGCTTGCAATGCAGGAGACCTGGATTCGATCCCTGGGTTGGGAAGATCCCCTGGAGAAGGGCATGGCAACCTACTCCAGTATTCTTGCTTAGAGAATCCCCATGAACAGAGGAGCCTGTCTACAGTCCATGGCAACTACAGTCCACGGCCGGCTACAGTCCATGGGACTGCAACTAAGCACAGCACAGCATCACCTTTTTGGAAGATATTCAGGCAAGTGCTGAAAGCTATCTATGTGATAATGTAATGCTCCTTTGAGGTCGAGAGTTTGATTAGATCTTTCAAGGTCTCGTCCAGCTTTAAACTTTTAATGAACAGGTGATGGGTTTGTTTTACACAAGGACTTAGACACCTGAGCTCCCATCTAATTAGTGTAATTACACACTCAAATATTTGTTGAGCTAATACTTCAAGTTGCAGTTGGATGTCAGGAGAATTCGGAACTGTGATGAGCATTGCTTTGGCTCACTCCCATTGCACTGCAAATACAAGTCCATCGATGCCGTGACCCAGTTCTTTACTCCTCTTTTTCCGTTTTTAAACTGTCCTGTCGATGGGTCATTGCAAATTCCTTTAGTTCTTAAAAATCACTTATATTTCCAAAATGAATGAGAAAAGACTTAAGCTATTTAAACAGACATAAAACAGACCAATTGAAAAAGATTAAAAGTGATTCCAAACTATAGAGTAGAAGAAACTTATTTGAGCCACTAATCATGGGTGATATAGTTACTGTAATGAAATAAGAATGGTCACACTGTCCTTTATGAACTGGCTCTTTGAAAGCTTAAAACTCAACCTGTGTATAATTACAGTAGCCATGCCATCCCAGATCACTGATACAAACCCATCTCTACTTTTGTAGGAAAACAAATTTTAGGCACTCAGTTCTAAAAGGCATGTATCCAGGAAACTTTTAAAAGGCGCATTGGGCTGCAAAATGGGCATGGTCTTCAACCTAGATTTTTACAGGAGGTTGTTTTTTTTTTTTAATTTAAATTATCTTTGATCATCCTAACCTTCAACAACATCCAAGAGTGGATCATTAGATGATAACCCAGTGAAGGGAAAGGAAGCAGTGGCCCTGGGTCTGTGGTGTTTAGAGCAGCTGGAGGGACACAGATCCGCCTCCTCAGCCAAGACACCAGGGTTATTAGCCTGCAATTGGTGCAGCTGCTGGCAAGTGGTCAGGTGAAGTCTGAGAGTTTCACTGAACTACTGAAGGGCCTCTTTTACTTACTGTCAAAGGCAGAGACACCCATGTGTTCCAGATATTAGACAAGTGGAAGCAAAGTTGGCATTCTCTTATGGAAATGTAGATGCACGACTTATCAAAGTGGATGGACACAGTAGCTCAATGAAATAAGGCAGCCTGGCTATTAAATCACTATGCAGCTTTGAGGGAAGTCACTTAAGACCTCTAAGCCTCATTTTCTCATTTTGTAAAAATAGAGACTGTCATCAGATCCCCGATGGACATCATTTCCGTCTTCCTTCTCCTTAGTTATGTTCTAGCTAGAAACTGGCCCTGTGACACAATTTTGAACAGACACATAAATCAGTGGGATTCCTGGAGTGCTACTGTTTCCTCACAAGGACATGAACTCTTCCCTTTATCTTTTTTTTTTTTTTTCCATTTGGAATGTGAATGTGATAGCTGGAGCAGCAGAGACTCTGCTATCCTGAAGGAGCATCTAAGAGAATAATAGATATTATAGCCTCAATAGCATTGAACCATTGATTTAGCATTAGCAACTACCTACCTCAAGACTTCTTGTTGCATGAAAAAAAAACTCTGTCATTATCAGATTTTCTCCTTGTTGTTGTTCAGTTGTTCAGTCACGTTCGACTGTTTGCAACCACGTGGATTGCAGCACATAGGTGGCCAAAGGATTGGAGCTTCAGCCTCAGCATCAGGCCTTTCAGTGAGTATTCAGGGTTGATTTCCTTTAGGTAGGATTGACTGATTTGATCTCCTGGCAGTCCAAGAGACTCTCAAGAGTCTTCCCCAGCACAAGATGAAAGCATCAATTCTTGGGCACTCAGCCTTCTTTATGGTCCAACTCTCATATCCACATGACTACTGGAAAAAGCATAGTTTTGACTATACAGACCATTGTAGACAGACTGATGTCTCTGCTTTTTAATATGCTGTCTGCTGCTTGCAGTCAAAAGCATTACTGATAATACAGGGGCTTGGCATAGTAAAAACTTCAAATAAAGCATGTGCTATCCACACTGATAAGCAACGTGAATGCCTTGAAACACAAGCCCTGTTTGCATTTGAAGGAGTTTTGAATCTGTTTAGAAAAGTACTCAGTGGAGACCCCAGAGCTGAAAGCAATAAGAGAGGAAAGATGCAGGGAATATCAAGCAGCTGCCTTCTCTATAAAAGAACATCTGATTTGAGAAAAATGGCATCCGATGGACTAGCAGGATGAGTGAGCTGTAAAACACTCCTCTGGAGACCTCAGTGAATTGACCTGCTGGGTGAAGTTATTGCCCATTTGTAAGCTGGAACATTTTTTCCAAAAACATTATTTTTGCTTTAGCATAGCTTATGCTAAACGTCTTTTTTTCAAGCAAAAGGGGTTTGCTCATGCTCCTTTTGTTTTGGCAGTTGGGACTCAGGGATTTTTGTATAGTATTTATAACTTAAATTTGAGAAGGATTTTAATATTGTTAGAATAACAGCTTCCATTTACTGAGCACTTATTGTATGCTAGGAATCATTCTGAGTGTTTTACATATTTTGTCTTGCTATTCAGGAATGAAAAGAATGAACTGTCATACCCTCAACAACATGGGTAAATCTCAAAATCAAGCTGAGTGAAAGGAGCCAGACAAAAAAAAAAAAAAAGAGGGCTATTATATGACAATTCCATTATACAAAATTCTAGAAATTGCAGACTAACCTGTAGTGACAGAAACAGATCAGTGGTTGCCTTAGACACAGAGCGGGGGCTTGGGTGGGGGGGCGCTTGGTTGGAAGGAAGGGAGAGATTACCAGAGAGGTGAGGGACTCAAGGCGATGACTGTGTACATTATTTCAATCATAGTGATGGTTTCATGGTGGGTAAATATTTAAAAACTTATCAGATCGTGTGCTTTAAAGCATACCATGTATTATATGTCAATTATAACTAAAAAATATTTTATAAACGGAAAATGTTGAAAAATTATGTTGCATTTAGTAGGAGAATGGGTAAATGAGCTGTGATTTAGTCACACAACGGAATTCTATGCAGCAGTGAAAACCAGTGAAGAAGCACTCCACATGCATTAAAACAGACAAGGATGAGAAAATTAAGTTACCAAAGGAAGGTATGATATGATACACAGTTAAAATTTACATACACACAACAACATCGTGTATTTCATGGCTACATACATATTTCGAAAGCGTAACTTGGGAATGATGGCGCATCAGCTGTAGTGGTCCTAGTCTGGTTTCCAAGGGCATGATGGGGGAAGGGCGGGGGGGGGTGTGTTAGCTGTACTTAAAGTGCTAAGATCCATAGCAAGATGACACAAATGGTAACATCTGTGAAGTCTGGGTGGTGGGTACATGGGCATCTGTTATACTCTTGTCTGTACTTTTCCGAATGCTCGAAATATTTCATAATTTTAAAAAAGTTTAAGTCATTCTCCATCCCCACTCTTAGCATCCAGTTCCCTTTGCCAAGGGCAACTGCTGTTGCTCGCGTGTCCCTCCGGAGATATTCTTAGGAAGTATAAGCATAGATGTGCGAGTGTATATGTATGCAAAGTTTTATATGTCTCTTTTTAAACAAGACATAATTGGGAGCATACTATACACACTATTCTGTATCGTGCTTTTCTCACTCGACAAAGATTTTGGAAATGGAGCCAGCTTAATCATACAGAATGTCCTCATTCTTTGTAATAACGCTCAGCATTCTATCATATGGATAACAGGGCTATTTCCTGTCTTTTGCCATCATTACATTCATTACCGTATAAACACTCATTCTGCACATCTGTCTGGGTTTACTGCCTGCCTTTTAAAGCAGACTGTACCACATCACATTCAACATAATTCCATAGGGTCTCAACCACAAACCGCAGTAAAAATGCTGGGCTTCAGAAAGAGTGATGGAGGGCAACCCTGGAGGTCCAGTGGTTAAGATTCCATGCTCACACTGCAGAGGGCACGGGTTCGACCTCTGGTCAGAGAATTAAGATCCTGCATGCCGCATGGTCAAAAACAGAACAGAGACATGGACTCTTGCTGTGGGGCACAATTTACTTCTTGTCTGATGTCAGAGCAGCCACCTGGGGGTTCCTGCATCTCCTTTTTAGGTTTTCTATTTCCCCTTGGATACCAGCTTTCTTGTTCCAACTTTTATAACTGCTAAGCACCCTTCCTCTTGCCATTTTGTTACTTCTGAAATGTTTTCAGCTAAGAAGCCAAATGAACAAACTTGTTTGGACTGTGACTAAAGTGATGGATGGGAATTTTCAAGTAAGGGAATCTGGCATTTTTCAGAATCAAGGATATGAAGCTCATCTCTTTTTTTCTTGGCAATGAATGTTTATTCTCTAGTCAAAGTACTTTTTACATTATAAAATCATTACAATAGCATTCTAGAAAATAATCTTTCTAGACTCAAATAATGTCACTAGTGGTAAGAGTAATATTATCAAATATTTATTTCAATTTCCAAGGCATTTTATTTTCAGGGGAGGAGGTATAGCCTAGTGGTTAAGGACACAGGCTCTGAAGTCAGACTCTCTGGATTCAATCCCTGGTTCCACCACTCACTGTGTAGCCTCAAGGAGCTTATTTCACTTCCCTGTGCCTTGGTTTTCTCATCTGTGACATGGGGATGATAAAAGGACTTACTTCACAGGTTTGTACAAGATTAAATGATTTGGGGACTTCCCTAGTGATCCAGTGGCTCAGACTCCAGAGTGTGGGGCGGGGCTGTTCCTGTGTGAGGATTGAGAGGGGGTTTCTCCCCAGCCCGGCTACTACCCTCCTCTTATGGGGGAGACTGGCTTCAGCACTTCTTCAAAAGGAGGCTGCTTCTAGGGTCAGTGTGAGGAGTGTTTCTAAACAAAAGGAGACTCGACAATCAGTGAAGGTTGAGAAAGTGGCTGGGGTTGGGGAGGCAGATGCAGTGACCCTTGGGATCCCTGAGGGCCCCCGTCCGCTCGGGAGCCCAGCACGTGAATGCCCTGTGACACACACACTCTGCGTGCTCAGCAGGCTGGAAGTGCCACACCAGCCTTGTCACACCATGGTGACCTTAGGCAGCCACGTACTTGAACCCGAGCCTCAATTCCCCCTGTATAAGGTGTGAGGGGTGCATGAAATGACCTCTAGAGCCCCTTCTGGTGCCAGGAGTCTGTAAGCCCGTGGAAATCTTTCAGTGGGTTTTCTGTTTTCTTTGTCATCAAGGCACTGACCTGCTCTGTGTGGAACTCCTGCCCTGGAGAAGTTCAGCAGCCAGGGGTCACTTCGGGATGAAGAATGGGAAAGGGGATATTGCTAAGGTGCTAGAGAGAGGGACAGACAGGGGAGGGGACAGGCAAGAGAGGAGTGGGAGGTGAGTCAGCCGGGGAGGTGCCTGACCTCCGTTTCAGCTCAGAGTGGAGGACGTCAGGTCCCCCCTCCATGCCCCTGGGCCCTTTATGTGATCAGCTCCTTGGAGGAAATCGCCCTCAGCAGGAATCCCCTTTCTTGTCACTTTAGCGAAGCTATAGTCTAACTAGCCTGGAGCACCACAATCCATGGGGTCACAAAGAGTTGGACACGATGAGCAACTCACACACAAACACATACTGTAACTCACTTTTTAAACCAGGCACCCCCACGCTCTACTTGCCTTTGACCTGAGCACACTTTTCAAATCCTCTCATCACGCAATATCTGGCCTAACTTGTCAGTTCCTCCCATAGATCAAAGAAGTAGAAATGGCAAATAAGCAATTAATAGATTGATTGCTCCTTGGAAGAAAAGCTATGACCAACTTAGCATATTAAAAAGCAGAGACATTACTTTGCCGATAAAGGTCCATATTGTCAAAGCTACAGTTTTTCCTGTAGTCAGGTACGGATGTGAGAATTGGACCATAAAGAAAGCTGAGTGCCGAAAATTGATGCTTTTGAACTGTGGTGTTGGAGAAGACTCTTGAGAGCCCCTTGGACTGCAATATCAAACCAGTCAATCTTAAAGGAAATCTACCCTGAATAATCATTGGAACGACTGATGCTGAGGCTGAAGCTCCAATATTTTGGCCAAAGGATGCGAAGAACTAGCTTTTTGGAAAAAACCCTGATGCTGGGAAAGATTGAAGGCAGGAGGAGAAGGGGACAACAGAAGATGAGATGGTGGGATGGCATCACTGACTCAATGGACATGAGTTTGAGCAAAGTCCGGGAGTTGGTGAAGGACAAGGAAGCCTGGCGCGCAAAGGGTCAGATACAACTGAGAGACTGAACTGAACCGAATTAACAGATGACCAGATCTCTCTCAAGATTCCTCTTCAGTCATCTTGCAAATAAATCAAACTGTGTGAACAAGATGACATTTAGAGCAGCGGTCCTCAACCTTTTTGGCACCAGGAACCAGTTTCCTGGAAGACGATTTTTCCGCAGACTGAGGGGTGAGGGATGGTTTCGGGATGATTCAAGCATGTTACGTGTACTGTGCACTTTATTTCTGTTATTACTACATCACTTCCACCTCAGATCATCAGGCATTAGATCCTGGAGGTTGGCGACCCCTGGTCTAGATCTCTGGAGCTGACAAGCCTGCACGCAGTGGGGAGATGGCCACGACTCTGACCTGCCCCATCCTCACCTCAGTGATTAACTGAGATGACTTGTTTCTGTTTACATGTTTTCACCACGGAGCAGTCTTGGGAAGTAGTTTTTGGGAGACGTTGAATCCGCCGTCTCCCCAGATTGCTGGCACTTTGATTAAAGGCCCCTTTCTCTTCCCTGGTTGGCGAGTGAGTACCTGACTCTGTGCGCAGTGAGGAGCAGGCCGGTTCACTCGGTTATTGGTGTGTTGACACTCACCCTGCAGCATGGCTGCTGTGGTGTAGTAGTTGAAGGGCACGTTTTTCACCAGGTACGCCTCGGGGTCCAGGCTGGCCAGCTTCGCCCCCACCAGCACCGACTTGCCGGTGCCCGCAGTTCCTACCAGCATGACTGGCCGCCGCCGCGCCAGGAGCCGCTCCAGGAAGTAGCAGAGGCAAATGGTCTCGCTGGTGTGCACCAGGCAGGCCTGGGGTCAGGGTGAGATGGGGCAGGGGTGGCGGGAGACAGGAGGAGAGAACTGGGGGCTCATGGGAGACTCACATGCTGTCAGAGCACGCTGGGGCATTTCAGGAGAGGGAATCGCGCTGGGGTTGGGGGCTCACTATTGCAGGCAGGAGGCCCCCCTGTTACCCAGAGAGACCCTTCCGGTAACTCATGCTGTGGTTAGAGGGCATGCCCATCCACCTCTCCTTCAGCTGTTTGCCTCCCTGAGGCCTCTGGATTGTATTTTAAAGCCTCTGCCTGGTCAACCCTGTGTTGTCTTGGGATGCCTGCAGGGGGCCCTGCTAATTAAGCTACCTAAGCTTGGGGAGATCTTATGACTATGCTGAGGGCTTCCCAGGTGGTTCATGCCTGCAATGAAGGAGACATAAGAGACACAGGTTCGATCCCTGGGTCAGGAAGATCCCCTGGAGAAGGGCATGGCAACCCACTCCAGTATTCTTGCCTGGAAAATCCCATAATCAGAGGAGTCTAGCAGGCTATAGTCCATAGGGTCGCGAAGAGTCAGACTGAAGTAACTTAGCATGCACACAGGCATCACTATATTGAACCTCTAATTTCCTTTGAAAAGAAAAGTAGCTAATTCTTAATGAGGTCAAACCTTTTGGGAATGCGTCAGGGGCTGCCACGAGAGCCACCGCAGATTCTGGGGACATTACATATCCCTGGTCGCTGCTCAGCCACACTCACCTGCAGAGGTGTCTCAGGGTCAAATTCAAACTGCGGGATGAGCCTGGTCCAAGGCTCAAATTTCTTGGTCTCTGGGTCTATGTAATAGTCAAAGATGGTTCCTTGGGAGGGAAATTTGATGGTCTTGAACTCGTTGAGCCACCATTTGCTGAACTCTGCCCGGTGGTCCACGAGCTGCCCAAACAAAGCAAGTCAGGAGTCAAGGCTCTGCAGAGCATGAGAAGCCTGGACAGGCTGCCCTGCATCAGGCAGAAGGTCAGGGCCGGGAGCACCGCCGGCTCCTCCTTGTCCCCCGAGGACCAGCTAAGCGGGCGCTGTTCTGGAGTGTGTATGTGTGCACCTGCTTGACCATGGGGCTGGGTCACCCTGGCCTGGTGCATCTCAGAGCCCTGGCAGGTGGAGGGGAGGGAGGCAGGCAGGTGTAAGAACAGAGAGAGAGGGATCCTGAGACCCCAAGAAGGGCAAGTGCAGCCAGGAACTCTCAGAGACGGATCCACCACACCCCCCTAGACTCCTGAGACTCTGAGCCATGTCCAGGACGGCAGTCGGGGACAGAAGGAATAAAATGGTGCCTTTTGGGACTTCCCTGGTGGTCCAGTGGTTAAGACGTCACCTTTCAGTACAGAGGGTGTGGGTTTGATCCCTGGTCCTGAAGCTAAGATCCCACACAGCTCTTAGCCAAAAAACTCCAAATATAGAACAGAAACAATATTGTAACACCTTCAATAAAGACTTTATAAACGGTCCACATTAAAAAAAAATCCTTAAAAAATAAAATGTGACTGTAGACACCGGGGGGGCACAGGAAGAAACAGCGATAAGAATCTCAGCGGGGAGTGGAGTACATAACCACCAGCAAGTCACGTCTTTACATGCCGCAGTTTCCTCATCTATAAAATGAGGATTCTAGAAATGAGTATTTCTGAATTTCCTTCCAGAGCTAAAATCCTCAAATCTAGGGGCAGTGGAGACAAAGCTATACAGGTCTTTCTGACAGAAGGAATAGACAGAGACATGGTATTTACATGCACCCATATTAGAGCATGAGTCCCGAAGACAGGGCTGTGCACCTGAGTACTCAGGCTATTTCTTTCAGACCGAAACGTAACACCCACGGCCCCCACAACACACCCACACATGTACATACAAATGCCCACTGCTACTGGCTTCCTTCTTGGGGAGCCAACCCACTCTTTGAACACAGAGACCTAGGAAAAGTCCTGAGGAGGTTCAGAATGGGCAATTTAGGAAATGTTTCTGCAGAGCAGGGCAGACCAGGGAGCTGGGAGCATGGCAATGAATCTGAACTTGGAAGAAATGGCATTGACTTTGCTGTCTACTTGGTAAATAGGATTGAATTCTTGCACCTTAAAAAGAGAATGGAAATAGACTCTAAGGACAGGTTTGTTTGCTCTTCTTATTCTGATGTGAATTCAGATTAAGGGGACAAAATATCTTCCTAATATCTGTTCTCTTCAATCAGAAATGTTAGGGGAAACAAATCCCAATCTTTGACCCTTGGATGAAATTCTATTTTTTTTTCCTCTGTAATTCTTTATTAAAAATACTGCTGAACATAGAGACTGAAAACGAGATTAAAGATGAATAACCCAGATTGGGATCATGACATCAGAACTTAACATACTGGTGCTTTTTAGGGAAGTTGTTGACATCCAAATTGTAGATCCAGGGTCAAAAGCAAAATGCAAAGGTACCCTCAAAAATATTTAGTGAAGTAAATACACTAGCTCAGTCGATAAAGGATCTGCCCGCAGTACAGGAGACCCGGGTTCAATCCCTGGGTTGGAAAGATATCCTGGAGAAGGAAATGGCAACCTACTCCAGTATCCTTGCCTGGAAAATCTCATGGACACAGGAGCCTGGTGGGCTACAGTCCATGGGGTTGCAAAGAGTTGGGCACGGCTGAGTGACTAACACTTACTTACTTAAATACACTAACAGAATTTAAAATAGGTGCAAAAAATAGAAATAACCAATGTTATATGATTTCAAGGGTTGTGCTTTCTGTGCTTTTTCATCATAATAGGAAGATATGGGAAGTTTATGAGCTTCCCTTGTGGTTCAGATGGTAAAAAAAATCTGCCTGCAATGGGGGAGACCCAGGTTTGATCCCTGGGTTGGGAAGATCCCCTGGAGAAGAGAATGGCTATCCACTCCAGTATTCTTGCCTGCAGAATCCCATGGACAGAAGATCCTGGCAAACTATAGTCCATGAGGTCACAGAATCAGACACGACTGAGCAAGTAACACACACACACACACACACACACACACACACACACACACAGGGATTTATATCCTTAGTTTGCGTACTCTAAGATATTAAAATCTTCCTATGAATTAAAATGATTTTTAGACAACCTCTTAAATGGAATTAAACTATGGAAAAGAGGGCTTCCCCCTAAAACACCTAAGCAGAACTAAGAGTGCTACTGAAAAACCATTCCCAATAAAAACTAAGAGAAAAGAAAATACAAAACAGAGCTTAAAAAATGTGTCTTACCTGACAGCAACTGTTTTCTGGATGACAGTATTTATTCATGAAAACATAATAGCTGTCTACCTTTGGATAAAAAATTCTTGAAGACCTTTGGCTTCCTAATGAAAACCAGATTTCAGGTTTATATGGAGAATCCAAGACACAGACCAACTCTAGAAAGAAGGAGGTTGGTGGTGGACCCTCTTTCCTCACTCTCAGTTCCACTTTGAGCTACCTGGTCAGTTTCTCAGCCAAGCCATTTCCTGGGCTGCACTGTCTGGCTTCCTAAAGCCTGGCCCTGGACCTAACCTTCTACTCTAACTAGACGCTAGAAAGACAAGGTCACCTCTGCTGAGCCATCCAGCTGCCTTTTCTCAGTTTGACTCTTTGAGTGTCTCTACTCTTTGAGCGACCTCAGTGAAGGAACTCCTTTTGAACTCCAGCTCCTTTAGATTCCGACAAGTCTCTGGTCCTCCTCCTGCCCTTTGAACTTGGCAACAGGAAGGCTGACATACAGTGTGGTGCGATGTAGCGGAGTTTGGAAACACAGCATCACCTCGTTTGATCTTCATGATGCTCTAAGTCAGCCTGGCTACTGAAAATTACTCCTATTTTATGCATGAAAAAGCAAAAGCGCAGCGGTTACATTCCAGCAGCATATGGCAGAATTGGGAGTCAGGGGAAAGAATGGTGGCGGGGGAAGGGACAGTTAGGGAGTTTGGAATGGACATGTACACACTGCTATATTTAAAATGGATAACCAGCAAGGGCCTACTGTATAGCACAGAGAACTGTGCTCATTGTTATGTGGCAGCCTGGATGGGAGGGGAGTTTGGGGGAGAATGGATTCATGTGTATGTATGGCTGAGTCCCTTTGCTCAGCCTGAAACTATCACAACATTGCTAATTAGCTGTACTCCAATATAAAATAAAAAGTTTATTTATTTATTTATTTAAAGAGAAGAATTGGGAGTTGAACCTAGGTGCCCAATAGGGTGCTGAGAAGCATTTGCCTCTGAGAGAGAATTTCCTGTGACTGCTGCAAAGTATTTAGCCAGGATCCACCTGCCCACACCCTCTTTTTACTGGAATGTCTACCCAGGTATGGGCTGTGCTTTGTATTATATTCTGCTTTTCGTTAATAATAGCTTTTTCAATATAAGCACCATGGGTGTTCCTGATGTGAATATTCTGGCTACCTTCATACTTTTCTATTTACAGCACTATTTTGTGTTTGGCTTGAATGCAGGCTGTGAGGGGGTCTTGGACAGTCCCTGCTGCTGAAAGCTTTCTCCAGTGTGCTCTGCCCCACTCTACCCACCAGGGCCAGCACGGCCACCGACAGCTCCAAGTGCCCCAGAGCCCGGGACACCCGGAGGGAGGCTTTCTCTTGGGCTTTTAAAAAGAGCTGAGTGGATTTAAATTTTTCTACATGGAGACAGAAAAAATTGTCCACGTGTCTTTATCCTGATACCCCATGGCCTGCTCGGCACTTAAGAGAGGATCCCAGCAGTGGTTGCTGACATTTCAGCAGCCGAAACGTCAGGGGCTGCATCTTTTAAAAGTTATTTATTTCTTTAATTGTGGCTGTGCTGGGTCTTCGTTGCTGCACGTGGGCTTTTCTCTAGTTGTGGTGAGTGGGGGTTACTCCTTAGTTTCGGCGTGCGGGCTTCTCATTGCTGTGCCTCCTCTTGTTGCAGAGCACGGGCTCCAGGAACGTGGGCTCAGTGGTTGCCGTGCGGGCACTGGAATACAGACTCAGTAGTCATGGTGTAGGGGCTTGGTTGTGGGATCTTTCTGGATCAGGAATCGAGCTCAAGTTCCCTGCCTTGGCAGGTGGATTCTTATCCACTGTGTCACCAGGGAAGCCCCTACCTTTTTCTTTGGAAGAGCCCATAATCAACCCAGACCAGAAAGAGTAAATCATAACTTTCCAAAAACTGCAGCTTGGCTTAATCCCCTATTGTGAGAAAAGCATCAGATACTTGCTATAAAACTGAATATTTATGGTGCACACGTGCTAAGTCGCTTCAGTCACACCTGACTCTCTACGACACTATGGATTGTAGCCTGCCAGGCTTCTCTATCCATGGGATTCTCTAGGCAAGAATACTGGAGTGGGTTGCTGTGCTCTCTTCCAGGGGATCTTCCTGACCCAGGGATCAAACCCATGTCTCAGGCGTCTCCTGCATCACCTGGGAAGCCCTAAGTAGGAGAACATTAATAATAAGCAGTATTCTAAGAGTTTTACATGTGGACAATTAGAACAGCATCCCTTCATTTAATCCTTACATCTATCCTAGGAAATGGGTACCACTATTATCACTTTCACTGCCTTTATACCCAAAGTTTTGGGTATCAGGATAAAGACACTTGGTCAATTTATCTAGCTCTTCGTATCAGTAATGAGATTAAGGTAGAGAGATGTTAAATTACTTGTCCAGGGTCCCCAGGTAACAAGTGGCAGAGTTAGAATGCAAATCCAGAGTCCACATTCTCAGCCTCTATATGATGTTGCCTGGTAGCTAGTGCATGCTCAGTCACAAAGTCGTGTCTGATTCTTTGTGACCCTAACCACTGCAGTCCACCAGGCTCCTCTGTCCATGGAATTCTCCATGCAAGAATACTGGAGTGGATAGCCATTTCCTTCTCCAGGGGATCTTCCCAGCCCAGAGACCAATCTCGTGTCTCCAGCATTGCCAGGTGTATTCTTTACTGCTAAGCTACCCTGGTAGCTAGAGTCAGCTGTAAAAGACTGGTCTGCCTAACCTCAATCATGTTGTTTACAGGTAAAGTACCTTTTATTTGGAGAAAACTCAGTAAAGTAAAAGGTTGAGAATACACAAAGCTTAGAGAACAGGATGCCAAACAGCCTGAAACCACAGCAGTAAACACCATGAGATAAACACTACTTCGTTTTTCTACTCATAGATGTCGATTAACCTTTGGTCTAACTTTCAATGGTTCTTCTTCCACAAAGAAGGTTGACTAATGAAGAGTTGATGCCTTCAAACTGTGGTGCTGGATAAGACTCTTGAGAGTCCCTTGGACTGCAAGGAGATCAAACCAGTCAATCCTAAAGGAAATCAACCCTGAATATTCACTGAAAGGACTGATGTTGAAGCTGAAGCTCCAATATTTTGGCCACCTGATGGGAAGAGTCAACTCACTGGAGAAGACCATGATGCTGGGAAAGATTGAGGACAGGAGGCCAAGTAAGTGACAGACAGGCTGGATGGCATCATTGACTCAATGGACATGAATTTGAGCAAACTCCTGGAGATACTGGAGGACAAGGGGGCATAATGTCCTCCTGCAGTCCATGGGGTCATCAAGAGTCAAAAATAACTTAGCAACTGAACAACAGCAAAAACCTTCTATGGACAGCTCTGTGTTTCAGGGGTGATGAAGATGTGATGGTTGGTATAGAGTGGCACATGCTTGTTCTAGAAGGTTTTTAAGAAGGGATTCCTCCTCCTCAAGCCTCTACAGCACAGCACCATCCCACCTAAAACATACATCTTTCTAAGTAAGGTATTCACACCTCTAGTTTTTCAAATTCAATCAGCAACTGTCCAAGAAATCAGGGATACATTCCCTAAATCAAAAAGCAGCAAAACGCAGCTCAGTTTCATCTGTCCCACTAGATGAAGCTCTCCTAAGGGGGCTGACGTCTTCAGCAGAATCAGGGAGACATAACTAAATGGTTTGATGCCCCCATGTTAATTCTGACATTTAACTGTTCTGTCTACCAAATCTTGGCCGGTTAGCATGGGTGTTAGCCTCAGCACACACCGTCTTACCTGGTCCTGGACCAGTGCTCCGCCAAAAGCCCAGATGGCGGCAAACACAAAGTAAAGCTCGTAGGTGTCCTTGGGGCAGTCTGCGGGGATGTCCTCCTCGGTCAGCAGACACTCAAGAAGGTGGCACAGCATCTGGACTGTGCTCTGCTCTGGGACTGGAATTATCGTCTTAAATCTGAAGAGAGAGAGACCCAGATATGTTCTAAAACACTGGATTATTCCATCCTAGTGGTGCTGTTGGACAACTGTGGAAATCGGCTGGTGTCTGTGGATTTGACAACTCTATGTGGCTTTGCAGCAGCAAGAGCTTTGGTATTACAGAGGCTCAGGGTGGCTGATAAGCAAGCCATCTAGGTTCCCAGATGGGTCAGGGTTAAAGAACCTGTCTGCCAATGCAGGAGAGATGGGTTCGATCCCTGGGTTGGGAAGATCCCCCGGAGGAGGGCATGGCTACCCACTCTATTCTTGTTTGGGAAATCCCATGGACAGAGAAGCCTGGTGGGCTACAGTCCATGGGGTTGCAAAGAATCGGACACGACTTAGCAACTGAACAACAACTACAACTTGCACCTTCCTCCAGATACACCTGTATAGCACTCACAGAAGGCTCTTTGAATCTCCCTTCTCTTCACTCACCTCTCTTCCTGCCTGGACTGACAACAGGCATCTCGACTCCATCCTAATGTATGTTCCCTCTGCTGTCTGCCACACCTGGAGGGGACTGCCTGGGGATGTCTGACTTTGGGGACAGGACAGAACATCAGCAGGACACCAGGTATGAGCCAACAGGCTCTTTGTCACTGCTTTAATTCTTCGCTTTCCTCACCGCTTGGCCTACCTGGTTCTGAGCGCATCCAAGCAGGTCGGAAGGTACTTGTCAAATAGGATGGTTAGGTTGGCTCTCTCTGTCTGGATCTCTCTCCTGTCGATCCAGCTGCTCACAGGAGGGTTCCAGCCCAGGTCTGCTGGGTTAATGTACAGGATCCCTGGGAGCATAGAGAATATAGCTTAGTGACATGTCCATAGAGCTCAGGATATTCTTCACCCCAGAGTTATTTTCTCTGTTTAAAAAAAAATGTACAGAAGACTGGCCTTGAAAGGAACAGAGGGGCTTCCCTGGGAGTCCAGTGGTTGAGGCTTTGTCTTCCAGTGCAGGAGTGCAGGTTTGATCTCTTGTCAGGGAACTAAGATCCTATAGGTCTTGTGGCCAAAAAGCCGAAACATAAAACAGAAGCAATATTGTAACAAATTCAATAAAAACTTTAAAAATGGTCCACAGCAAAAAAAAAAAAAAAAATTTGAAAAAGAAAATAACAGAGATCTGGCTGAGATCTGAGAGGGTTTGCTACTGGGATCAGCTCTGATGGCCTGATAATAGCTGATGGACAGCAGTGTTGAGAAAGATCCTGAGGCCAAATCCAGGCTCAGGAGGAAAGAAGACTGTGATTGATTAGCAATACTTATCATGGTGAGGAAGTGTGCACATTCATGGTGGCCCCCAAAAAGATATTGTTTAGTTGTTCAGTCGTGTCTGGCTCTTTTGTGACCCCATGGACTGTATCCTGCCAAGCTCCTCTGTCCATGGAATTCTCCAGACAAAAACACTGGAGTGGGTTGCCATTTTCTCCTCCAATGGATCTTCCTGATCCAAGGATCAACCCCACGTCTCCTGCATTGGCATTTTGCACCAAGATATAGTGAGAACTTGTCATGCTCAATCATCTTCACTAGCCTCCATGGAAGCTAGAACTGGCCCGAAAGTAGCGTAATTTGAGGCATTTCTGTGCAGAAGACAGTAGTTGTCCAGCTCAGGGGCTATTCCTCTTTCTGTTACTGTAAACATTTCTGAGTTGAGAAATTCACATGATCCTGGCTGTAGAGCACTGGCTCACTTTCGTGGGTATGGATTAGGGCTGAGGATTAGGCTAGAGTTTTGGATGGTCAATGTCTGACTCCTGTTTGGAGCTTTGGTCAGAGCCAGCAAAACAGGTATCACTAGAGGCTACTGAGTAGGTATGTGGCTGTTCCCTTTCGTGGTCCATACCTGCTCTGGAGACAGTGGCTGGTGTGGCCGCGCGCAGGTGGCTGATCTCAAAGAGAAGCCTCATGGTGGGATTCAGAGGGATCCTCTCGTTGCTTGCCAGGGTCAGCACCTGGACACGGGTGAGGGGCGCAGCAGGCAGGGAGGAATTAGGGTGCAAGGCCAGCTCAGGGGAGTTTGGCTTTTATTCCTGATAGGTATTATGATTATAAGTATCTTCAAAAGTTTCTACAAAGTCCTCTGACTCTCCTTCTATAGCCCCTTGATCACCATCCCTGTGTACTAAGTCAGGAAATAAGCTATCTGAAAAGTTTAAGTGATGTCAGTGATTTGAAACTGGACCATATTGATGCTTTTGAACTGAGGTGCTGGAGAAGACTCTTGAGAGTCCCTTGGATAGCAAGGAGATTAAACCAGTCAATTCTAAAGGAAATCAGTCCTGAATATTCATTGGAAGGACTGATGCTGAAGCTGAAGCTCCAGTACTTTAGCCACCTGATGCAAAGAGCTGACTCACTGGAAAAGACCCTGATCCTGGGAAAGATTGAGGGCAGGAGGAGAAGGGGATGACAGAGGATGAGATGGTCAGATGGCATCACTGATTCAATGGACATGAGTTTGAGCAAGCTCTAGGAAATAGTGAAGGACAGCGAAGCCTGGCATACTCCAGTTCATGGGGTCTCAAAGAGTCAGACATGACTTAGTGAATGAACAATAACAACAACAGACCATATTTTTAAAAAAGATAATTAAAGGAAAAGAGCTCAGGTTTCATGTAAGTACTGTTTCTTTTAAAGGGCTCCCTCTGGAAGAGTATGTTCCATATATGTTAAAGCCATTGTGAAACCTCTAATCTGGGTTTGGAAATCTAGCACCTTCCAAACAAGTTAAGTGCTACCAACTTTACAGCCTCTTTATTGGAAGTCAGTTTTCAAAGTTTATTGAAAAATAAAATAAAACATCCTCTCCATGATAAAGACTGACCACCACTGAGGACACTTGACAGGCTCAGAATGTTTCTGATCATCAGTTTCCTTGATTTATAAACAAACAAAAAATTCCTTTTAGAAAAAGATTTGAATAAATGATTTAAGATTCTTTGCAGCTCTAAATACTGAAGTGATCTACATGTGGAAGATTCTAAAGGAAATTACAGCAATGCTAAAAGCATGGGAGTGATGGCAGTGGCTTTGAAATAACTGAAAATTACTGTATGGGATGAATCAGTTCTGAGACACCTGTTAAAGAGGAAGTGAAAGTGAAAGTCACTCAGTCGCGTCCAGCTCCTGTGACCCCATGGACCGTGGTCTGCCAGGCTCCTCTGTCCACGGAATTTTCCAGGCAAGAATGCTGGAGTGGGTTGCCATTTAAGGGTAGCTGAAATCAGGATCTTGAAGAGTTATCTGCATCCTGTGCTCACTGGAGTGCTATTTACAACAGCCAAGAGGTGGGAACAACCTACGTGTCTGTCAGTGGATGAATGGATAAAGAAGATGCCACACACACACACACACAGAATGGAATGCTATTCAGCCATAAGAAGAAGGAAATCCTGCTATCTGCGACAGCATGAATGGACTGGAGAGCATTATGGCACATGAAATGTCAGACACAGGAAGGCAAATAATAGATAATCTCACTCATGTATGGAATCTTAAAAAAAAAAAAAAAACTCACAGAAACAGAGAGTAAATTGATGGTTGCCAAGGATGGGGGCATTGGGTGGGCAATTATAAACATCCCAGTTATAAGATGAATAAGTAATATAAGACATGGTGACTGTAGTTAACAATATTATACTATGTACTTGAAAACTGCTGAAAGAATAGTTCTTAGTACCATCTTTGTAGATTTCATATGCATGAGTTAATATATAATATTTGTCTCTCTCTTTCTGACTTACTTTACTCTGTATAATAGGCTCTAGGTCCATCTACCTCATTAGGACTGACTCAAATGCATTCTTTTTTATAGCCAAGTAATATTCCATTGCATATATGTATCACAATTTCTGTTTCCATTCATCTTGTCAGTGGACATCTAGATTGCGTCCAGGTCCTAGCTATTGTAAAAAGTGCTGCAGTGAACATTGGTGTATATGCATCTCTTTCAATTATGGTTTTCTCAGGGTATAAGCCCAGAAGTGGGATTGTTAGGTCATAGGGTAGTTCTACTTCTAGTTTTTTTTTTAAAGGAATTTCCATACTGTACTCCAATTTTAAAAAATTAAAAAAGAATAGATATTAGAAGTTCTCACCAGGCACACACAAAGGTAATTATGGGAGGTGATGGGGTTGTCAACTAATCTTATTGTGGTAATCATTCTGCACTATACAAGTATTTCAAATCATCAGGTCTTACACCTTAAACATACACAATGTTTTATATCAATTATAACAATGTTATATGTTAACTCTATCTCAATAAAGCCAAAAATTTTTTTAAAAGACACCAGTAACAATTCCTTACTCAGGGCCAGCCCTACTTGGAATCCAGGCTCTCAAATGTGCCTGGGGAGCTGGTTTCACTGATGATTGGGGATGACATGAGGCTCCCCTTGCCCCTTGATACCTTGTTATCATCCATGACAGTGTTCAGAGACTCGATCCACATCGGATCAATGTCACCATCCAGTAAAATCCATTTGGGCCCATCATGGGTGATGTTGGCAAGCTCCCGCATGATAGAAGAGAACAGTCCTAAGAGAAACCACAGATATCTCAATTTCCAGGTCACCATCAATCTTCTTTCTCTTAACACAAACTTTCCCTTTCAGCTACAACCTTCGGAAGGAGGTGTACACAGGAAATTCAGGTCAAAACTGGCCTTTTCTCCTGCTCTACCAAAAATCTGATCATGCCCAAGGTTCTGCTCTTTCTGTGTTCCAATCTGACTTTTTATGAGAATGACAACAACAGCAAAACTAGAAGAAAACCTGATGGTCCTAGTTTGTTTTCTTTTTCATCTTTAATTGGAGAAAAATTGCTTTACAATGTTGTGTTGGTTTCTGTCATACAACAATGCAAATCAATTATAATTACATATATTTATCCCCTTCTTCCTGGTGGCTCAGTGGTGAAGAATCCACCTGTCAGTGCGGGAGCCACAGGTTCAATCCCTGGGTCAGGAAGATCCCCTGGAGAAGGAAATGGTCCAAGGTTTTAAAGTGACAAGGGACTGAGCAAATCATTTCAACAGGCAACTGTGACATGATGGAATTACATGAAACCTTCTTAGGTAAGGTTTTCATTCTTTGAAACTGCAGCCAGGAAAATCTTGCCAAACGCAGGCTTTGAGAGAAGGCCTGATGTGATCTTAGTTGGCATTACATGAAATTTATATCTTAATTTGGATCGAATTGATTTTTTATAATATTAAGCCTTCCCAGTCAATAATATGGTATGTCTTTTCATTTGTACAAATATTGTTTTATGTTCCTTAACAAATTTTTACAGCATTTTCAATGTATCTCTTTGGCTAAATGTATTCCTAAGCATTTGTTTTTATTGTTATTGTGAATGGAATTTTTCCCCTGTATTTTCTGTTTTAGTTGGCTACTGTTAGTATAGAGATAAGTTTTCAAATTTGGTATACTTCACTTTATACTGAGTTATCTTTAATACTTTTTCTTATTGATTCTAGTGATTTTTCAATAATGTCTTGAATTTTCTAGCTGTAAAGTTGTACAATCACCAAACTAATAATTGTCTTTTTCCTCCAGTTTATACCATGTCTTCCATTTTATTGTTTTAACTGCATTTTCTAGACTTCCACAGGCAAAGCAGAATAATACTGTTGGTAATAGATCTCTTTGGTTTATTCTTAATTTTAATGGAAGTTGGGCTATTCTTTTTGATTCTGCACAAAGGTTGCTATCAAAATTATTTTGGCTTCACAAAATGAAATAAGAGGTGTCCTTTTTATGATTTTGGAATTATCTTTTTTTAAAATATAAATTTATTTAAATTGGAGGCTAATTACTTTACAATATTGTATTGGTTTTGCCATACATCAACATGAATCTGCCACGGGTGTATGCGTGTTCCCCATCCTGAACCCCCCTCCCACCTCCCTCCTTGTACCATCCCTCTGGGTCATCCCAGTGCACCAGCCCCAAGCATCCTGTATCATGCATCGAACCTGGACTGGTGATTCGTTTCACATATGATATTATACATGTTTCAATGCCATTCTCCCAAATCATCCCACCCTCACCCTCTCCCACAGAGTCCACAAGACTGTTCTATACATCTGTGTCTCTTTTGCTGTCTCACATACAGGGTTATCATTACCATCTTTCTAAATTCCATATATATGCGTTAGTATACTGTATTGGTGTTTTTCTTTCTGGCTTACTTCATAGGCTCCAGTTTCATCCACCTCATTAGAACTGACTCAAATGTATTTTTTTAATGGCTGAGTAATACTCCATTGTGTATATGTACCACAGCTTTCTTATCCATTCGTCTGCTGATGGACATCTAGGTTGTTTCCATGTCCTGGCTATTATAAACAGTGCTGCGATGAACATTGGGGTACACGTGTCTCTTTCAATTCTGGTTTCCTCAGTGTGTATGCCCACTAGTGGGATTGCTGGGTCGTATGGCAGTTCTATTTCCAGTTTTTTAAGGAGTCTCCACACTGTTCTCCATAGTGGCTGTTCTAGTTTGCATTCTCACCAACAGTGTAAGAGAGTTCCCTTTTCTCCACACCCTCTCCAGCATTTATTGCTTGTAGACTTTTGGATTGCAGCCATTCTGACTGGCATGAAATGGTACCTAATTGAGGTCTTGATTTGCATTTCTCTGATAATGAGTGATGTTGAGCATCTTTTCATGTGTTTGTTAGCCATCTGTATGTCTTCTTTAGAAAACTGTCTGCTTAGTTCTTTGGCCCACTTTTTGATTGGGTCATTTATTTTTCTGGAATTGAGCTGCAGGAGTTGCTTGTATATTTTTGAGATTAATTCTTTGTCAGTTGCTTCATTTGCTATTATTTTCTCCCATTCTGAAGGCTGTCTTTTCACCTTGCCTATAGTTTTCTTTGTTGTGCAGAAGCTTTTAATTTTATTTAGGTCCTATTTGTTTATTTTTACTTTTATTTCCAATATTCTGGGAGGTGAGTCATAGAGGATCCTGCTGTGACTTATGTTGGAGAGGGTTTTGCCTATGTTCTCCTCTAGGAGTTTTATAGTTTCTGGTCTTACATTTAGATCTTTAATCCATTTTGAGTTCCTTTTTGTGTATGGTGTTAGAAAGTGTTCTAGTTTCATTCTTTTACAAGTAGTTGACCAGTTTTCCCAGCACCACTTGTTAAAGAGATTGTCTTTTCTCCATTGTATATTCTTGCCTCCTTTATCAAAGATAAGGTGTCCATAGGTGCATGGATTTATCTCTGGGATTTCTATTTTGTTCCATTGATCTATATTTCTGTCTTTGTGCCAGTACCATACTGTCTTGATGACTGTGGCTTTGTAGTAGAGCCTGAAGTCAGGCAGGTCGACTCCTCCAGTTCCATTCTTCTTTCTCAAGATTGCTTTGGCTATTCGAGGTTTTTTGTATTTCCATACAAATTGTGAAATTATTTGTTCTAGCTCTGTGAAAAATACCGTTTGTAGCTTGATAGGGATTGCATTGAATCTTCAGATTGCTTTGGGTAGTATACTCATTTTCACTGTATTGATTCTTCTGATCCATGAACATGGTATATTTCTCCATCTATTAGTGTCCTCTTTGATTTCTTTCACCAGTGTTTTATAGTTTTATATATATATAGGTCTTGTGTTTCTTTAGGTAGATATATTCCTAAGTATTTTATTCTTTTCGTTGCAATGGTGAATGGAATTGTTTCCTTAATTTCTCTTTCTGTTTTCTCATTATTAGTGTATAGGAATGCAAGGGATTTCTGTGTGTTGATTTTATATCCTGCAACTTTACTATATTCATTGATTAGCTTTAATGATTTTCTGGTGGAGTCTTTAGGGTTTTCTATGTAGAGGATCATGTCATCTGCAGTGAGAGTTTTACTTCTTTTCGAATTTGGATTCCTTTTATTTCTTTTTCTGCTCTGACTGCTGTGGCCAAAACTTCCAAAACTATATTGAATAGTAGTGGTAAAAGTGGGCACCCTTGTCTTGTTCCTGACTTTAGGGGAAATGCTTTCAATTTTTCACCATTGAAGATAATGTTTGTGTGGGTTTGTCATATATAGCTTTTATTATGTTGAGGTATGTTCCTTCTACTCCTGCTTTCTGGAGTGTTTTTTTTTTTTTTTATCATAAATGGATGTTGAATTTTGTCAAAGGCTTTCTCTGCATCTACTGAGATAATCATATGGCTTTTATTTTTCAGTTTGTTAATGTGGTGTATTACATTGATTGATTTATGGATACTGAAGAATCCTTACATCCCTCAGATTTAAAGCCCACTTGGTCATGATGTATGATCTTTTTAATGTGTTGTTGGATTCTGATTGCTAGAATTTTGTTAAGGATTTTTGCATCTATGCTCATCAGTGATATTGGCCTGTAGTTTTCTTTTTTTGTGGCATCTTTGTCAAGTTTTGGTATTAGGGTGAAGGTTGCCTCATAGAATGAGTTTGGAAGTTTACCTTTCTCTGATATTTTCTGGAAGAGTTTGAGTAGGATAGGTGTTAGCTCTTCTCTAAATTTTTGGTAGAATTCAGCTGTGAAGCCATCTTGACCTGCGCTTTTGTTTGCTGGAAGATTTCTGATTATAGTTTCAATTTCCGTGCTTGTGATGGGTCTTTAAGATTTTCTATTTCTTCCTGGTTCATTTTTGCAAAGTTGTACTTTTCTAAGAATTTGTCCATTTCTACCAAGTTGTCCATTTTATTTGGAATTATCTTTTCTTAATTAAGCTACTATTTAAAAACTTTTCATTTCATTAGTTTACTTTTTCTACTTCTCATTGAGTAAATTTTGTTAAAATTATATTTGGTTAGGGAATCATCTATTTCTTTCCATTTTTCAAATATGTATGATCTAATTGTGTCTCTTTCAATCTTGTCTATATATACTGTTATATCTTCTTTCTAATTCCTTATCTTGTCTAATTTTTTTCTCTCTTATCCCCATTAATCATGCTCACAATGGACTTATTGGTCTTTACAAAGAACCAATATTTATACTTATTCATCCTTCCTATACTTTTTTGTTCCTTCCCACTAATTTCA
>SJYQ01000567.1:262235-406691 GCA_006410935.1 Redunca redunca
TTTACCTCATCAGACAGGAAAATGATATAAAATGATAATAATTAATATAGAATGACATTAGTACAGGATTAGATAAATAGGTGATGGAACAGAATAGAAAACCCAGAATCAGATGTCAATACAATTTTCCCTTTCAATATGTGAATTTCAAGTCTGTGAATTCAACCAGCCATAGATTGAAAATATTAGGGGGAAAAAAAAACAATTCTAGAGATTTCCCCAAACTGAAACTTGAATTTGCCATATTCTAGCAACTATTTACACAGCATTTACATTGTGTCAGGTGTTATAAGTAGTCTAGAGATAATTTAAAGTTTACAGGAGGAATATGTATAGGATAAAGCAAATACTACTCCATTTTATATGAGATCTTGAGCATCTATGGATTTTAGTGTCTGCAGGAGTTCCTGGAACCAATCTCCCAGGGATACCAAAGGAAAACTGCACATGTGAAAAGTTGGAATTTAAATTCAGAGATAAAGGATACTTTACTTAATAAATGGCGATTTCACAGTCAGTTATCCATCTGGGAGGAAATAAAGCTGATTCTCTACCTCACCTTATAATTTGTGATCATTTGAGTCTGACTATGTGCAGCCCCATGGACTGCAGCCCACCGGGCTCCTCTGTCCATGGGATTTTCCAGGCAAGAATACTGGAGTAGGTTGCCTGGAGTAGGTTGCCATTTCCTATTCCAGGGGATCTTCCTGACCCAGGGGTCAAACCTGAATCTCCTGCATTGGTAGGTGGGTTATGTACCACTGTGCCACCTGGGAAGCCCAGCTAAGCCCCTAAATAAATTTCAGATGCGTAAAAAATGTTAATGCATAAAGAATCTTTAAGTCCAAATTTATGATGTTATGCCTCTAAAATTAGAGTCATAAACTAAATAGGAATCCCAGATGCTAAAAAGACTAAACAGACATAATTTCCTCTTATAAAGTACATGGTAAACATGTCATGAAGTATCTGTAGACAAATGGAAGACAGATAAAAACCATTAGTAGTGCATATAAAACTATGTCTTTGACATATTTAAAAAAACACTTACACGCTGATAAGAATATAATAAGGAGGAATAAAATGACAAAAGAGCCAATTACTAAGACCACTAAGAAGGAAAAGATGCTAAGCCTCATTAATAGTGAAATAAAAATTAGAGAGGCTACCCATTAAGTCCCATTTCTCAAGGCCTCTGATGGAAGACCCTAAATTAGAGGAATCCAGGCATATCACTTTGCTGACACAGGTCTGTATAGTCAAAGTTATAGTCTTCCCAGTAGTTATATATGGATGTGAGAGTTGGACCATAAAGAAAGCTGAGTGCCGAATATTTGATGCGTTCGAATTGTGGTGCAGGAGAAGACTCTTGAGAGTCCTTTGGACATCAAGCAGATAAAACCAGTCAATCCTAAAATAAATCAACCCTGAATACTCACTGGAAGCACTGATGCTGAAGCCGAAGCTACAATACTTTGGTCACCTGATGCAAAAAACTGATTCATTGGAAAAGACCCTGATTCTGGGAAAGATTGAGGGCAGGAGGCTAAGGGGACAACAGAGGATGAGACAGTTGGATGGCATCATTGACTCAATGGACATGAGTTTGAGCAAACTCTGGGAGATAGTGAAGGACAGGAAGCCTGGCATGGTATACAGTCCATGGGGTTGCAAAGAGTCGGACACAACTGAGCGACTGAACAACAGGCAGTATACCCTGATGTAGTCCCTGGGGTGTTAGGAGGGACCTGAGATGACCTCATTCCGGAAGCCACACTGCTTTTGGAAAGAGATCTGATCAGCTTGTGGAGAGTTTTCTCCATTTTCTTTTCTGCTCTCTCCCAGTGACAGGATACCCTTTCAACACCTATCACAATTTTCAATTCTCAGAAGGTGACGCTGAGGTCGGCACCAAGTGAGCATGAGTTTGGGACAATCTGAATCACTGTAGAAGGGACCAGATCCTTGGCTCCAAGAACTCCTGTAGACACTAAAATCCATGGATGTCCAGGATCTCATATAAAATGGAGCAGTGTTGGCATTATCCTACACACTTGTACATACGCACGTGTGCTTAGTCACTAAGTTGTGTCCCACTCTTTGCGACCCCACGGACTGCAGCCGGCCAGGCTCCTCTGTCCATGGGACTCTCCAGGCAAGAATACTGCAGTGGGCTGCCATTTCCTTTTTCAGATGATCTTCCTGACGCAAGGATTGAACCCATGCTTCCTGCAGTACAGGCAGATTCTTTACCATGGAGCCACCTGGGATGCCCCATCCTATACACATCCTCCTGTGGTCCCAGGATGCTCCTGAGATGAGTCTTCTGTGGCAGCTTCCCCATCACTCCTGGGGTGGTACTGACAGGGAGGTACCCTCTGTGGGATGCTAGACTGCCTGCTCCTTTGGTAATGAGAGGTGGGCTTCCCTGCCTGACCCATGTCACACCCTCTGCCAGGCAATGTGGGAACCCCATGACTTGCAGTCCAGAATCATGGAACTGCAGCTGAGAAGGCCTGTCCTATTTATCCTCTCTACGAGCTGAAAAGTCCCCACAGAGAGAAAGTACCCCAATGGATGAGGCTCTTCTCCAAGCCAAAATCAGTTTCTTTGATTCTTTTCACCTCCTCCCACCCCAAACTGATCAGCTCGGCTTTCCCTCCTCCGCACCCTCCCCACTGCCTTCTCACCAGCCCAAGTAGCTAAGACAGAAGCATTCCACCCTTACCATCCTTCCATTCTCGTGTGGCTGGATTGATGATGCCAAAGAGCTCATCATTGGTGACCGCTTTGGGGTTGAGGTCAGTCCAGACAGGGCGGCGTTTCATGATCTGGTAGGTCTTGTGCAAGGACCTCAGCACCTGCGACTTGCCAGTTCCTGCACTGCCCACCACAAACACGGAGTGCCGCACTGCCAAGAGCTCCTCCAGCTGGACCACCTGGGAAACACAGAATCCGGCCAGAGGGACTGCTTATCATTCACCCACATGCCCATTGCTCCCCTGTGAGCCAGTCTCATGCCTGAAGTGAGACCTGAGGTCAACACAGGAAGGGTTACTCCCCCCAGGATATAATGGGGTCCTAAATGTTGGGACAACATGATTCACTTATTCACTTACTCATCATGTGAGTACTTATTAGTAACCACTAAGTGCTAGAGAGTATATCTGTTGAGAGAGATTCAGAGACAACTCTCCAGCCCTCCCTGACCTCATAGTCTGATAGAGAAGCAAGTCATATTGACAAACTGCTATAATGTAAGGAGATAATTGAGATGTGGGTTCAATCCCTGTGTCAGGAAGATCCCCTGGAGGAAGGCATGGCAACCCACTCCAATATTCTTGCCTGGAGAATCCCATGTACAGAAGAGCCTGGTGGGCTACAGTCTATGGGGTTGCAAAGAGTCTGACATAACTGAGCACATGCACACGTGCAAGAAGGGCATAATTGCTATGGCTGAAGTATTTACTAAATGCTGTGAAAAGAGACTGTTGTTGCTGTTCAGTAGCCAGGTCATGTCTGACTTTTCACAACCCCAAGAACTGCAGCACGCCAGGCTTCTCTGTCCCTCACCATCTCCTGGAGCTTGCCCAAATTCACATCCTTTACATTGGTGACGCCATCCAACCAGCTCATCTTCTGCCTCCCTCTTCTCCTCCTGCCTTCAATCTTTCCCAGCATCAGGATCTTTTCCAATGTCTTGGCTCTTCACATCAAGTGGCCTAAACATTGGAGCTTCAGCTTCAGCATCAGTCTTCCCAATGAATATTCAGGACTGATTTCCTTTAGGATTGATTGGTTGATCTCCTTGCTGTCCAAGGGACTGTCAAGAGTCTTCTCTAGCATCACAATTTGAAAGCATCAACCTATCCCTGGAAGAGGGGATGGCAACCCACTACAGTATTCTTGCAATGAGAACCCTGTGAACCTGAACATTATGGCAACAGATAGGAAGAAAGAGTAGATTTTATACAGATAAAGGGAATATGAAAGGCTTCACAGGGGATGGGGCATTTGAACTGGGGCTTCAAGGGTGGGTAGGAGTTTGCCAAGAAGATGAGTGGGAAGGATATTCCAGGCAGAGGAAACAGCACAAAGGCTTGTGGTGTGATAGAGCATGAAGTGGTTGACCAGAAGGCTTGATAAGGCTGGCATCAAGGAGCTCCTTGAGGGACAGTGGTCATATGGGAGGCATCCTCACTCTTGTTGTAGTTTGCCTTCAGGCTCACCTTTCTACACTCTTGTATGCTTATCAGAATGAAAATGTGACCCTGTCACTGTCTTCAGGTTGTCCCTTCAGTGGTTCTCCTAAGTTTTGGTGATGAAATCCCAAATCCTTACACTGGTTTACAAGGCCCTGTTGCAATCTGGCTCAAATCAGCTTCTAATTTTGTCTCTCATCCCTCAACACACACACATACCAGGAAGATGACTGCTTGAAGCTCCTCAATGATTCTCTTTCCCATTTATCTGCCTTATCTACTTTTGAGGTCCTTTTTCTTAGAGACCATGGCACTGCTGCCTTGATTGGGGTTAACTGCTTTCTAGGTCTGCTGACAGTGATAATTCAAAGACTTCCCTTATTTGATTCTTGAATTTTTGAATCCCATGACACTTATTTTTCATTCATGTTTTGTTGCAGTTATGTTCTCAAATAGCTTAATAGAATAGGATGCCTATGTAATATTAATAAAATCTGTAACTCCTTGAAAATATCTGATAATCTGGTACATAATGGAGTTTTGAGATCGTTTCCCCTCAGAACTTTGAAGGAATGGTTTCTTTGTCTGGTACTATCTGATATTGTTGGTGAGAGGTTCTGGTATCATCCTGAATTTCATTCCTTCATGGGTCACCTGTACACCTCAATCCATCACCCAGCCACAAAACTTTCATTTTTTCCTCTTGACCCTTGGCTTCTGAAATCCCATTATGATGTGTCTTAACGTTTCCTCCACCCGCCGGCTGTGTTCACTTCTCTTCCTCATTCCCTGCCCTCCTTCACTACCTGCTCTGAGCCCAGAGCTGCTCCCAGGTTCTGCTTGGCAGACTGGCTGCCTCCTGGCTCCTCGGCCCCTGAAGCCCTTTCTACACCCGCAACGCCCCTCTGCTCTGCTTGATCTGTCAGTCTTCTTCCATCCTCTCTCCATCTTTCCAGAAATTTACTGTTAAATCTCCTTCCCAGCTTTCACACTTCCATGGGACTATTCCTTTTCTTTCCAAGTTAATATTATCACTTTTGAAAGACTGCAGGATGCCTTCTCAAACCAGAGCTTTTTGATGAAACAACACATTGCTGAGTTTTTTGGGCTTTGAGTACAATACTCTGTACATTTTGAGTGAAAGTGGTAGTCACTCAGTCGTGTCCAACTCTTGCAACCCTGGAGCCCATGGACTGGAGCCCTGCAGGCCCTTCTGTCCATGAGATTCTCCAGGCAAGAATACTGGACTGGGTAGCCACTCCCTTCTCCAGGGGTTCTTCCCGATCCATGGATGAAACCTGGGTCTCCTGCATTGCAGGCAGATTCTTTACCGTTTGAGCCACCAGGGAAGCCTTCTTTGCCCTAAGTGTTATTTTTGCCGAACAGTTTTGCAGAAAGTAACATTTCTGAGATGCATCATTGTTATTATGGTGCATGAAGTAATTCACGGGAAAGGAACACGATATAACAGAGCCTGTGTCTCATTCCTCTGTGAGAATGTGAACCCCCGACGGTAGGGGCTCTGTGCCTCTCTTGCATTCCTATGACACATTCCACACTGTGGGTGTCCCTCTAAAGAGCTGTTGCTGCTGTTTAGTTGCTCAGTCACGCCCGACTCTTTGAGATCCCATGGACTGTAGTCAGCCAGGCTCCTTTGTCCTTGGGATTTCCCAGGCAAGAATGTTGGAGAGAGTTTCTATTTCCTCTTCCAGGGGATCTTCCTGACCCAGGGATCAAACCCACGTCTCTTGCATTGTAGGCAGATTCTTTACCCCTGAGCCACCAGGGAAGCCCCTATAAAGAGCTACTGAAATGAACTGAGTTTTTGCAAAGTCGATGAATATCTGTACAGTGAGAGCAGTCCTTTGGATTAAGGACGAAGTGTAAGCCATTGTCAAAGAAAAGAATTAAGAGACAAATCTCGGGAGGGAGGAAAAACCCCATGTACCTTGAGCACAAAGTTGTCCTCAGCCTGGAGTTTCAGCTCCATCACCGCCTTCCTAACCAGGGCTTCGAAGTCGAGATCTCTCCTCCGAGGGACATCCAGGGCAGGAAACAGGTCCCCGATCAGGCCCAGGAACACTGGCATGTCATCAGTCACGATCTTGGGGACATTGAAATCTCGCAGCGAGCGCATCAGGACTTGGTCCTCGGGCCGGTCAGGGTCTCCTCGCTTCAGGGATCCGGCCACCACCAGCACAGACTTGATGGCCCTCAGGCCCCAGTCATAGTGATCCTGGGGGAAGGGGGCTGCTGAGACCAGAGATGCTGGAACGCGGGACCCACGGGCTCAGGCTCGTGTCAGCAGAATTAGATATCACGTCACTACTAGGTCACTTGGGAGGTCAAGGTGGGGGCAAAAGAAAAGATCTATGACATAGCAGGTGAAGATTCTGGGTTCCTAGTTCCTGGTCTGGCCTGGAAAGAAGCCACAGTTAAGGGCCAGAAGCAAAGAGCACTGTGGTGCCATTTGATGTCTGACCCTCTCTCCCCAGTCTTCTTCCCAGATCTCATGCTCCTTCAGGCAGAGACCACTCCCTCCAAGGGCTTTCACTGGCCACTGCAAGGTTTCTTATGGGACACTGGTAGTTACTAAGTATTGTATTTAAAAATGGAGCGCTATGGCCAAACAGGTTTATTTTTTAAATGCTGGGCTAAGCTAAATTTTTTAGTTAATAATAAACATGTATCTTTATTATCTTAGCTAAGATAATAAACATGTATCTTTATTATAGAAGTTTCCTTGTTATAGTTTATTTATAGAAGTATTTTTATTACAGAAGTCTGCAGAGCTTTGAATATGTTTATGGGCACAGTGACCATCTATTATGAAACTGAAAAACTGAAAGTCACTCAGTCATGTCCGACTCTTTGCAACCCCATGGACTGCACAGTCCATGGAATTCTCCAGGCCAGAACACTGGAGTGGGTAGCCTTTCCCTTCTCCTGGGAATCCTTCCCAACCCAGGGATCAAACCCAGGTCTCCTGTATTGCAGGTGGATTCTTTATCAGTTGAGCCACAAGGAAAGCCCAAGAATACTGGAGAGGGTAGCCTATCCCTTCTCCAGTGGATCTTCCCGACCCAGGAACTGAACCAGGGTCTCCTGCATTGCAAGGGAATTCTTTACCAACTGACCTATGAGGGAAGCCCATAGAGGGAAGTCTGATAAATGGCTCAGACAGTAAAGAATCTATTATGAGAAGGTGCTATGTCTTCCTAATACCCCAGCTCCAGAACCCACCCAGAGCTGGGACAGTCACACTTGAGTGGTCACCTGGTGTAACCAGGGAGGGTTACCTGTTTAGAGAGAAGCTCTTTGCACAGCTGGTAAAGGGTGATGAACTTCCTGGCTAGTAACCGTGCCTCGATGAATCCTTCAGCCACCAGCATGATTTCACAGATCAATTCAAAGTCCGGGACAACCATTGCACAAGGCCTGTGAGAGGGAGACACAGGGCTGACTGGGTCCTCAGCCACGTCTGGACAGGAGCTTGTGAGACAAGGGACACTGGCCGAGATCATAGATGAAGGCATGTGTGAGGGTGGAAACTGAGACCGTGGCAATGATTTCATCGATTTTTAATGTTAAAATGAATTAGTAAGGATAAAGGGAGTGGACTTGCACGCTCAAGGTGATGGATGATGTGATCAGATGGGGACAGAGTTGGAGAAACGACTCAAGTCTTGCAAGCCAAGTCTAGTGTGCCTTACACAAGGCACAGATTAGTGAAGCCTGAGTAATTAGCAGATTACAGGTTAGTAATTAGCCCCAAATTATCACAGATTTGGGGCTACTGTTGAGGAACCAAGTCTCTCTAATCTCTCCAGTCCTCATTCTGAAACTTGTCTCCTCTAAATCCAGACCCTCAGAGATTATTCTACACTTATTTGCATACAAATGCCAAGAGCTGAAGTCAGTACCTGTTAACTCCACCTTGCCACAAAATGAGAAATAGTATACCGAAGGGAATTTTTATCTGTATATAAGAATTTACTGTGATTTTTCCTTCTAGTTCTAGTAACATTTTATTTTATGGTTATTTAGTTTTTAAAGAATTTCTTTCACTTGTATTTCTTTTTTTCTTTTTTTAAAGTCTGTATTGAATTTGTTACAACATTGCTTTTGTTTTATGCTTTGGTTTTTTTGCCGTGAGGCACATGGAATCTTAGCTTCCCGACCAGGGACTGAATCCCCACCTACTGCATTAGAAGGCAAAGCCTCAACCACTGGACTGCTAGAGAAGTCCCTGCGCTGTGCTGTGCTTAGTCGCCTCAGTTGCGTCTGACTCTGCAACACTGTGGACTGTGGCCAGTCAGGCTCCTCTGTACACTGGAGTGGGTTGTCGTACCCCCTTCCAGGGAATCTTCCTGACTCAGGGATCAAACCCATGTTTCTTACATCTCCTGCATTGGTGGGGGTTCACCATTAATGCCACCTGGGAAGTCCAGAGAAGTCCCTACAATTACTTAATTTTAAAATTATTAGATATGTAATCGGAGAAGGCAATGGCACCCCACTCCAGTACTCTTGCCTGGAAAATCCCATGGACAGAGGAGCCTGGTAGGCTGCAGTCCATGGGGTCACTATAGGAGCTTAGAGTTGTTATGTGTCTTTAATTGCATTTCTCCATAAGGAAAGCTATGACAAACCTAGATGGTGTATTTTAAAGGAGAGACTTTACTTTGCTGACAAGGGTCTGTATGGTCAAAGCTCTGGTTTTTTGGTAGTCACGTATGTATGTGAGAGTTGGACCATAAAGAAGAGTGATTGGTGAAGAATTGATGCTTTCAAACTGTGGTGCAGGAAAACACTCTTGAGAGTCCCTTGGACTGCAAGGAGATCCAACCAGTCAATCCTAAAGGAAATCAGTCCTGAATATTCATTGGGAGGACTGATGCTGAAGCTGAAATTCCAATACTTTGGTCACCTGATGGGAAGAACTAACTCATTAGAAAAGACCCTGATGCTGGGAAAGACTGAAGGCAAAACGAGCAGAGGGCAGCAGAATATGATATGGTTGGATGGCATCACTGACTCAATGGACATGGATTTGAGCAAACTCCAGGAGATAGTGGAGGACAGAGAAGCTTGGCATGCTGCGGTCCATGGGGCTGCAAAGAGCTGGACACGACTGAGAGACTGAACAGCAACCATGCATCGCTTCCAGGAGTGTCACTCGGCACTACTGTTTGTGGAAAGCAACTTGGCAGTGTGTGTCGAGAGCCTTAAAAATCTTTCTCCCTGTTAACTCAGTGATTCCATTTCTGGGAATCTCGCCAAAGAAAATAATCATGCATACAAAAAAACTACTTATGTATATTTTACCATGATGCATAAATTTATTTTAAATGTCAGAAACAGTCTTAATGTTTAACTACAGGCGACTTGCTAACTACATTGCGGACCATGCACTTGATAGAATAAAACAGTCATGAAATGAGATTTCTTAAGAATACCTGACAGAAGAAGAAACTATTTACGATAGGATTATGATAAACTATGAAATTAAAAAACAATGCAAAACTGTGTATAGACCACAAACATACACTACAAATGCATAAATCCTATGCCTGTAAAGAACAGAACACAATTCGGCAAAAAAATCATTTTACTGCTGGTGGCATTAAATGTGTTTTATATAATCTACTTTTTAATATATGTTCTACATTTCTTCTAACATATATGTCATATGTTTTCAGTGGAAAGAATAAAGAAGCTTCTCTCTAGGGTCCTTGCATGCCCAGGGCAGAGTGAACGCTCACCTGAACAGAGCCTTGAGGTTTTCGGGCAGCTCTGTACGACCAGCGTAGCCTGGGTTCATGGTGATGAAGATGCCCACGGATGGGTTCAAGCTAATCTCCTCTCCAAGGAAGCTGAACCGCTGCTTCTTGTCTCGAATTGCATCTTGAATGCTTTTTACCTGGTGAACAAGTCATGGGAAAACGCCCCCTCTGCGTTCCAGGGGTCGGATGGTGGCTAAGGCTGGGACCCCAGGGTCACACTGAAGGACAGGCCTGAGGCCTGAGCCCTGGACCCTTTACTAATGGGCACTGGGTGAGTATCCAGAGGAAATCTGGCCGCCCCTAGCCCCATGCACATGCCTATCACATGGTGCCTAAGAGGTTGGAGATGGACAGCTCTGAGCACTGGTTCCCTCCCCCTGTACTGACTGCTGTCCTGAACACAGTTTTGGATTAAGTCGTGGGATCCCCACCAGGATCCTTTGAGGGGGGCTCTTTACTATCATCATCCTCTTTCTCTGTAAAGAACTGGATGCACCAAGAGGGGAGTAGTTTGCTGAGCCCTCCACAGCTGCTCAGTGCTGGTATCTGCATCAGAATCCAGGCTTGTGGATTCTGGAGCCTGGGCTCTCAGCTACTACAAGATGGAAAGAAGGAACACCAGGACCTGCTGCCTGGGCTTGCTCTAAGGAGTAAGTGAAATAAAGTCCACAAGGAGTTTAGCACACACACACAAATGCTCAACAACAGCAACTAACACGGAAACTGTTAACCTGTCCTCCATCACTGCAGTGTGGTCCTTATCTGGTCTTAACTCTCTAAGATCCTCCCCCAACTACATTTCTAGAACAGACCTTTCCAGCACAGGTGAGTCCAACAGGGATGGGTGTCTGGTGAGGAGAGGAAAGAGCCACAGCGGCAAAGGGAGGCTGGGCCAGATGCCCAGGGGCTAGTCATGTCTTTCTAAAGAGATTAGAGTTTTTTTTAAATGTGGTCTGGAGCTGGAGGGGATTTAAGCTGAAGCTTGACCTGGTCAGATGTAGATTCTAGATCATTCTTAGAGCAGTGAAGCAGAGACAGAAATGATATTCACCTATTTATTTCCACACCTGCTGCTTTGGGAAAGTGTGTGCAAAAATGATCAGCAGCAGGAGGGAAGGCAAAAGGGGCTCCCTTGTCCAGCCAGGCCCTAGGACATCTGTAGAACTGGGAAGTCGGGGCCAGTGAAAGGTTTTGAATGTACCTCATGTATATCAGCTGTGCTCAGGTGTTTAGAACAGTCAAGGGTTCCGTGGAGGTTGGGCTGCAGGGATGTGTGTCTGAATATGTGTGCGAGAGAGAGAGAGACAGACAGCAAAACAGCTGGAGTGTATATGAGAGAGAAGGAGAGGGGAAGAGCTGGACTATAAATAACAGAGACAGAGAGCTGGGCCATATACACTTGGGAGAAGAAGAGGGAGAGAAACAGAGCTGATCACAAACAAAGGAAAGAGAGAGAGAAAGAGGCTCAAAGTGAAATAACTGGAGTGTGTATAAGACAGGAGAGAGGAACAGTTGGATCATAAACAAGACAGAAACAGAGGAGAGGTGGAGAGAGAGTCAGAACTGGAACACTTATGAAAGAGAGACAGAGAGAGACAGACAGCTGGACCAGAGAGACAGACACACAGACAGACAGAGACAGAGACAGGAAGAGGGACTGGAGGCAGTGGACCATCCCCCACGGGTGAGGCTCTCAGTGTCCAGAAGGGCGGTTTCTGCCAGAACACCCAGCAGTTCCACAACTGGGATTCAGCTTCTTTCCCAAGTGAAGCTCTAATGACAGAATTGCTGAGCTCGCAGCAATTAGCTTGAGACTGAAACTTCTTCTCCGTGCACAGAATGTCCATGCATCCTGGCCGAGGTGGCCTCCAGAGCCCAGCACGCTGGCCCAATAGCCCAGACTCTGCTGGTTCCCATGGCGCTCACAGCACCACTCTGCCCTGGGGCCCCTTACAGCCCTCATCACCCAACGAGGAATGTGGGGTGAAACTATCACGACAATGTGAACCAGCTATACCCCAGTACAAAATTAAAACATCAAAATCAAAAACCCTGCCTGGCTCACTCCATGCTTCTCTCTGCAGGGGCAGATTGAAGTCTGCTTTCTTTGGGAAGTACAATCCACTCATCACATTTTACATTTTAAAAAATGTTTCTGTGTTTTTACTTTAGACCTTAGGCTCCTCTATAAATGGTGTTACATGGGAGCTCCCCTAGCTCTGAGACACTAGCATTTATTTATTCAGCATGTGAATTTTTGAAACACTGCTGTGCTGGGTTGTAGAGCCCCTGATAGCTGCTCTGCTGCATCTAACCGTTCCAGCCACAGCCCAACACACAGTCAGGGCTTGAATCTATGGAAGGGAGGAAGTATCAGGGACACCTGACCAGGGAACATGGAGGGGACCCAGGCTGGAGGCGCAGGGTAATGGCTGGCCCATATAACCCAAAGCCTAGGGAATTGATTACAACAGTAATGGCAAAATTCCAGAAAAAAGGAAAGTAGTATGTTAAATGTTTAAAAAATAACAGAGTAATTGTTCTTGGAATTGCTTTACCTTTCCCAGTTGGATACCTAATTCTGCTTAACCAATCTGACAGAGAAATGAAAATTTCCACCTACGAGGACACTGAGGCATGCTCACTTTTGTAGAAGTTACTGGGAAGAGGGACACGGACATGTGAGGAGCGGAGAGGAGGAGAGGCAGGGAGGAGAGGGGAGGGAGGGGGAGCTGTCACAGCTGCTGCGGCTTCTACACCAACATGCCAACGTGGATTGCGGCGTGAACAAAGTGCAATTTTCCCCTCTGGGGTCTATGATTTTAAACAGTAGTAGCTCAGCTTTTGCCCAGGTGGTTGTCAGACCACTTTCTTGAGAATGTGTCCTCAGATATATTCCTGGATGAGAATGTGAAAGCATCAGGGAATTCCAGGCTGAATTGATTTCATTTAACTCCAGAAGCAAAAGGCAACTGATCTTGGAGACCTCATTACTGCCCTTGTGTTGGGCAGTTTCAAAATTAGGCAAGTTCAGTGTCTGTCTGTTATACACTGGGGACAGTGGCTGCTGGGCACTGCCTCATCAGTTAGGATGCTAAGTTTGCTAAGACAGCCTGGACCTGGGCCAGCTGAGAAGGAGTGAAGGGTGTAGAGGAGACCGGAGAGACTAGGGAGTAGACCCTTCTTCCCTGTCCTGTGTGTTCCAACCTTCTACTTTTCTTCAACCCATTTCCTTCAGGGTTCAAGTAATAATGATAGTAAGCATCATCACCAGCACTCCACCATCACCACCACCACCATGGTCATCATCACCCTTATCGTCATCACCATCACCTCGACCACCACCACCATTATCACCATCACCACCACAACCACCACCATCATCATCACCATTATTGTCATCATCACCACAACCACCACCATCATCATCACCATTATCGTCATCATCACCACAACTACCACCATCATCATCCATCATCACCCTTATCATCACCATCACCACCATCACCATCACCACCACTATCACCATCATCACCATCACCATCACCACCACCATCACCACCACCACCATCACCACCACTACCACCACTGCCACCATCACCACCATGACCACAACCACCACCATCATCATCCATCATCACCCTTATCATCATCACCATCACCACCACCATCACCACCACCACCACTATCAGCATCATCACCATCACCACCACCACCATCACCACCGCCACCATCATCACCATGACCACAACCAGCATTATCACCATCACTATCACCACCACCACCACCACCACCACTATCACCACCATCACCATGACCACCACCACCACCATCACCACAGCTACCACCATCATCACCATCATATCAGAGACTGACATTTATTGTGTGCCTGCTATGTGTAGGGCTTTAAGTTAACTCATTCAACAATTATTACAACCAGATGAAGTAGGTACTATTATTAACCCCCTTTACAGATGTGGAATTTGAGATATTGACTTGCCCAAGGGCACATGGCTAGTAAGTGGCAGGACCAGAAGTGAACACTGGCAGTGTGGTTTCAGAGCCGACACACATAACCATTTCTCCCCTGCCTTGTCTGGCTAACTCTACAAGAACCTGCTTCTTTCACAATCCCAGCTATATGTGGAACTTGGTCATTTAATTTCTGGAGCCCAAGATGAACTCTCTGCTAACTTTGGTCTGTCTCTCACTGCTTTCCTTTTGTCCCCTGGCTCCTTGCAGGGACACATGGAGACAGCTTGTTGGTAACCTCTAGTACCAGGTGCTGCATTGGGACACCATGGGCGTGAGTATTCATGACAGACAGTTCTGTGCCTTTTCTAAGGAGCTGGGTTCTGCCATCCTGTTGAGCCTTTCCTCATCCCCAAGAATCAGGTGCATGGATGTTCTTTCTTCCCATTTTACAGAAGAGGAAATGGAGAATCAAGGCTAGGAAATGGAGAATCAAGGCTAGTAAATGGATTCCCCTTGGTAGGGCCCCGTGGATACCCTGTGCTGCACCCATGCCTGATTTAAGTGGATAGAGGAAATACAACAGGGGGAAGGTGAGGAGAGGGTGAAATCAAGAGGATGCAGAAGTCCTCAGTGCTTGGCATGAAGACCACATGTTCCCATCAACTTTTGCCCCCTGTACCTGCACCGCCACCACTGACAAGACCTCCACAGAGATTCGATTAAACTCATCAAAACAGCCCCAGGCACCAGTCTGAGCAAGGCCCTTGTAGATGTTGCCGCAAGACTGCAAAGAGATGTACAGAGATTAAATTACCATCCATGCTAGGCTTACCATTACATGTCTAAGTATTGATAATTTTCTATCCCCTTTATTATAGAACTCCTGATTCCTTAAAGACCAGTGGTTAAAAACTGGTCAATCCTAAAGGAAATCAATCCTGAATATTCATTAGAAGGACTGATGTTGAAGCTGAAGCTCCAATACTTTGGCCATCTGATGGGAAGAGCCAACTCATTGGAAGAGACTCTGATGCTGGGAAAGATTGAAGGAAGTAGAAGGGGACAACAGAGGATGAAATGGTTGGATGGCATCATTGACTCAATGAACATGAGTTTGAGCAAACTCCAGATGGTGAAGGACCGGGAAGCCTGGAGTGCTGCAGTCCATGGAGTCACAAAGAGCTGGACATGACTCAGCAACTGAACAACAACAACTACTGCATATATCTAATCTGTATATCTCTCTGCATGCATGCTAAGTCACTTCAGTTATGTCCAACTCTTTGCGACCCCATGGACTGTAGCCTGCCAGGCTTTCCTATCCATGGGATTCTCCAAGCAAGGATACTGGAGTGTGTTGCCATGACCTCCTCCAGGGATCTTCCCCACCCAGGGATGGAACCCACATCTGTTACATCTCTGCATTGGCAGGCAGGTTCTTTCCCACTAGTACCAGCTGGGAAGCACCAATCTATCATTTATTTATTGATTGATCAATCAATCGTCTATCTCTCCATCTCCATTTATCCATCTGCCCATCACCCCATTCCTCTATCTGAATAGCTGAACAAGAAAGGGGAGAGGAGGTTTGACACTACTTGGTGAGGCTGCTTGGTTACAAAGGATGTCTGGTGTCCAGGAAGTGGTCATCTTACCTTTGCTGCGTGCTACTTCAGCTATGCTTACTGTTCTTGCTCTGATCTGTGTCTGGACTAGACACACATGGCTGAATTTTCATATGGTTCAGACAAATTGAGGGCAGACTCGTCCTCGCATCCTGTACTCTTAGAGGAATTGGTGGGGTCAGGGTTCAGTAACGAAGTTTTGAAAGGACAGAGTAAAATGACTGTAGTGACCTCTGACCATGGAGCCAACTCATCTCTTCCTGTTTCCCATGTTAGGTGTGACTTTAAGAAATATGCCTTTTCTTCTTCAGTCAATATCCAAGGTCTTCCACATCTAAATAAGTGTGTCCTCCAGAATGTTCCTCTTGGGAGAGTATGTTTATCTCAGAAATGCTGCCATTGCTGAACTCTAGAAGAATCTAGAAAGTTTATTCCTAAAGCTTAGCTTGTTTCTTTAAAGGGAGAGAAATATTTCTTCTTCCAGCCTGGCTTGAAGAGAAACATTATCTTTATGTGTTCATCAATAAAAGCAACCATATTAAAATTTAGTGCATAGACTATGGGAGCACAGCTATTTTGGGCCTGAATCCTCATTTGTCTGCTTTCTATGAGAAAACATGGTGCTACAGGATTCTGCAACTCTGTGCAGCAAAATTTTATATACAAGAGAAATGATTAAAGTTGCAGCAGATCAATCTCATTTAAAGAGTTCTGTATGGGGTAACTGCAAGTGCTATCTTGCAGTCTCTAAAACTATTTTAAAATTGAATTTATTTTGCAGTCAATATGTCACATCATTTATATCTATAAATATTTGATCTATTTAATGTAATTATTTTCTTTCTCCACCCTAAATTTATTTAAATGCCATCCTATTTTCAAAAGGGACTTATGGCAGTCTACAAAAATACACACAATAAAAAAAAAGAGACAGTGAGATAATCTGTTATTATGCTTTTATAACAAAGAATCTATATAAGGGCTAGCTGTGAGCAGAATGTTGCTAAGAGGTGACCTAATGGTTGTCTTGTTTCCCTGCCTTTCTTTATGACACAGCTCCTGGAATATGTTTGATATTAAAATAATGTAAAAATGAAGAGTGCCTGAATGAAGAATATTAGCCTTGCACTTGTCTTTTATGTATCTCTTGCTAAGAACAGAGGTTACTGTGACTTCCCTGGCGATCCAGGGGTTAAGACTCTGCTTTCCAATGCAGGGGACGGGAGTTCCATCTCTAGTCAGAGAACTAAGATCCCACATGCTGCATGCAACCACAGCAGGAAAAGCCCACGTGCTGCAACTAAGACCCAGTGCAGCCAAAGGTTAAAAAAAAAAAGAACAGAGGTGACTCTAGTCTGTCTTCAGAAGCCAAATCTGCCCTTGTAGAGTACTGTGCCCTTGAGAAATTCTAGAAAAATGCCCGTTTTTACAGAAGAGCACATCTATGGCTTTTATGTGAAGACTTTCATATCAGCCACTTATAAGCCTTTCTGTGGTTCTGGGTCAAGTAGTGAATTTAGGCCTTTGGACAGATGTTTAGCTTCCTCATTTTACAAATGATGGAAGGAAGGTCCCAGAGGGGAGTTCACCCATCTGTGGCTGCAGAGCTCATTAGTGGAAGTGGATTCCACAGTGGTGAGGTTTAATAGGAGGTCACTCAGCTCCCGGGGCCAAGGGTCCCCTTGTCTCCTGTGAAGAAGCAGAGACCTCCTGCTCTGGGTCTCTGAGCTTGGCCAGAGCAGCGTGGATAAAGCTGATCAATGGTTTGGGCCACACCTAGCCCCAGCCCCCCCAAGGCTGGGCCTGTACCTTGTAATCCATCTGCTCGGAGCAGTTAAACACGTAGACCATGACGCCTAGCGCCCGGCCCAGGTCCTTGGTGGTCTCTGTCTTGCCTGTGCCTGCAGGTCCTGCTGGAGCCCCGCTCATGGTGAGGTGCAGAGCCTGGGTGAGGGTGATGTAACACCTGCAGACACAGAAAGGCGGAGGAGGCTGTCCTAGTGAGACAGGACTGAGCTTCAAGGCCACAAGAGGCTTGATGCAACTTCGGTAAAGGAAAGCCCAGACCCCACCAGTTTGCTCCCCTCTGTGCTGTGGGAGGAGCTTTCTAAATGGCACCTTCCTGACTGTCTTGACCTTGCCCTCGCTTATTTCTCTAGCTCACTTCTCACCGTCCTCCCCACAGCCCCAGCCCAAGTACTCTTAAGTTCATTTGTGAAGAGGTATTCTCACTTGCTCAGCACTGTGGTCTGAATGTTAGTGTCTCTGCTCAATCCATATGTTGAAACCATATCCTAACCCCCCAAAGATTGTGGTATTAGGAGGCAGGGTTTTCAGGAGATGATTAGGTCATGAAGGTGGAGTCCTCATGAATGGACTTCATGCCTTATTAAAGGGATCCCGAACAATCCTTTGTCTCTTCTACCGTGTACATACAAGTCCCTGTGTCCCTGTCCTTTAAGATAAATGGCTTTTGCTTTAGTCTCCCAGGTCTCCCTCTAAGCCTCAAAGAGCTGACTCAAGAGTTAATGACAAGGGACTTCCCTGGTGGTCCAATGGCTAAGACTCCATGCTCCCAAAGCAGGGCGCCCAAGTTCCACCCCTGGTCAGGGAACTAGATCCCACATGCTGCAACTAAGAGTTCAAATGCCCAAACTAAAGATCCTGCAAAGACTTATGCAGGAATGTTCAAAGCAGCAATATTTATAACAATAAGAAACTGGAAACAACTCAGGTGTCCATCTACCATGAATGAATAAACAAAATGCAATATATCTGTGCAATGGAATGCTATTTAACAAAGTAGTGGAATTAAGCACTGACACACAACATGGATGAACCTTAAAAACATTAAAATGAAGGAAGTCAGGTGCAAAAGATCCCATACTATTCCATTTATGAAATGTCTAGAAGACACGGAGATAGCACATCAGGGGCTGCCTAGGAGGGTGATGGGAGTGAGGCCTGACTGCAAACAGGGTGACAGCAATATTCTAAAGCTAAATTGTGATCGCGGCTGCACAAGTCTAAGAACTTATTGACATCATTGATTTGTACACTTGTAATGGGTGAACTTTAAGACATGTAAATTGTATCTCAGCTTTTAAAACTGTGGCATTGGCTTTTTTAATACCTAGAAAATCAATACAGAGGCTCTCAACCTGCAGTCTAGATCAGGGAGGGGGGTGCTGTCTGAGGAAAGAGGTGTCTCTGAAATGAACTCTTTGGTTCTGAATCTGATGCTAGAGTTGACCAGAATCTCTGACTTAACACTTTTCTCACCAGATGGTGACTGCACCTCCACTGCCACCAAAATTGCTTTGAAAAGATTTGGAGTTCCTGAATTCTCCTTTAATTCAGTGTGAAATTTCCATAGCTACTTCAGCCTTTGACAAAGAAACCCAGGAAGGCAGTTTGCCCTGGTGGAGAGGATATGCAGAATTGCTATTCTACCTGGAGTTCCCCTGTGTAATGGGGTGAGGAGGGGATGGGCTGGCTGACTTTAACCCCTGGGGAGCTGGGCTCATGCAACTGCATCACGTGGTTGTTCTGTTGTTGTTTAGTCACCAAGTCACATCCAACTCTGCGAACTCATGGGCTGTAGCCCTCCAGGCTCCTCTATCCATGGGATTCCCCAGGGAAGAATACAGGAGTGGGTTGTCATTTCTTTCTCCAGCGGATCTTCCCGACCCAGGAGTCGAGCTCATGTCTTCAGCACTGCAGATTTTTTACCACTGAGGCATGGGGGAAGCCCTTCAGCTGCTGATCTGGGAGGTGGGTCAGAAGGTGAGGGGAATCAGAAAGTGAAAGTGTTCATTTCTGAGTCATGTCTGACCCTTTGTGACCCCACGGACTGTGGCCCGCCAGGCTCCTCTGTCCATGGGATTCTCCAGGCAAGAGTACTGGAGTGGGTTGCCGTGCTCTCCCCTCCAGGGAATCTTCCCAACCCAGGGGTCCAACCCAAGTCTCCTGCACTGCAGGCAGATTCTTTACTGAAAGAGCCACAAGGGAAGACAAATCAGGGTTAAGGTGAAAAGCTAGGTCCCACCTCACCTTCCTCAGTCACTGTGATCACTTGGCAATGCTTCTCTCCAACACTGATAGCTACATCTTCAGAGTTCTATGTGCAGCCTTAACCAAACCTGTGCTCTTAGGCTGAGCTCTGTCTCCACACTGGACCCAAGGCCTTCCATCTCTGCCAGTCTCAGGCTTCTTCCAGACCTTTGAGGGCCTGTTGTAGCCCTGAGTATCCCCAGGATGAAAGGCAACTGCCTGGACAGGGGAATCCTGGCCCCCAGCCAACTCTCCCAACCTTTTATATATAATTGCCCATAATAGCAGGAACTCTGGAGCTGGAAGGAATTTCTGAGATCAACTAATCCAATCCCCTTAAATCACAGATGGATAGATTGAGATTTGTGGGTTTCCCAGATGGCTCAGTGGTAAAGAATCCACCTACCAATGCAGGAAACACAGGAAAAATGGGTTTGATCCCTGGGTTGGGAAGATTCCCCCAGAGGAGGAAATGACAACCCACTCCAGTATTCTCGCCTGGAGAATCCCATGGACAGAGGAGCCTGGTGGGCTGTAGTCTGTGGGGTCACAAAGAGTTGGACACGACTGAGCAGGCACACACAATGCAAAGAGACTGAGGTTAAGGGAGGGAAAGTGCGCTGTCTAAGGAGTTCTAATAACCAAGGCAGGGACAGTGGGCCTTTAACTTGGGCCATGAGGAAAACACAAGGAAAGGAAAGAGTATTCCTCTCCTTTGTGTGTGTTGGGGAGGGGTGGGGGGCACTGGCATTACGGTTGGGCCAGCAGGATGTCCTATTCTTTGGGACACACACTCCTCCTCCAAGATTCTGTCTGTGGTTTCATTAGACTGTCCATCTCTTTATTTTTTTTTATTTTTATTTTTACTTTATTTTGCTTTACAATACTGTATTGGTTTTGCCATACATTGACATGAATCAGCCACAGATGTACATGAGTTCCCCATCCTGAACCCCCCTCCCACCTCCCACCCCATATCATCTCCCTGGATCATCCCCGTGCACCAGCCCCAAGCATCCTGTATCCTGTGTCGAACATAGACCGGCAATTCATTTCTTACATGATAGTATACATGTTTCAATGCCATTCTCCCAAATCATCCCACCCTTTCCCTCTCCCACAGAGTCCAAAAGTCCATTCTAAACATCTGTGTCTCTTTTGCTGTCTTGCATACAGGGTTATCATTACCATCTTTCTAAATTCCATATATATATAAATGTCTAAGTCGCTGCTTCAATCTGCTCCTGTTTCCTACTGAGAGGGCAGATCACGCTATTGTGGTTTGAGGCAAGGACTCAGGAGTCAGACATACTAACTTCAAAGCTTGCCTCTACTACAAAGCCTTTGTGAAATCCACCCAGGTTAATAACTTTGGTGCCTTTGAAAAAATGTGTCATTGGGGGTCTATCACACAGGATATTCTTTGCACAAAGGAATTAGATAGATCTGCTGCCTCAAAAACAACTGCAGAGACTTCCCTGGTGGTCCAGTAGATTAAGACTTTGCCTTTCAGAGCAAGAGGGCATGAGTTTGCTCCCTGGTCAGGGAGTTGAGATCCTACATGTTTCTTGGCCAAAACACCAAAACATAAGAAAACTGGAAGTGATATTGTAAGAAATTCAATAAAGACTTTAAAAATGGTCCACATTTCAAAAAAAAAAAACTTTAAAATAAACAAAAATAAAACAACTGCAATTATGAAAATGGCAAGGAATCACTGACTGACCCCAACATGAATATGCATTAATTTAGTTTGCTTGCTTATCTGGAAGACAGATTTTTAATGTTAAAAGAGATCTCAGAGGCTTGGCCATGCCACACTGCCTCCCATTAAACCCTTCAAATACTGTCATGCAGCCTTGTCTTCCAGTAAGACATGGTTTATTATTTTAGAAGCTGGCCCCTTCCACCGTGGGTTGGTTCTAATTGTTTGAAAGGCCTTCCTAGTATTGAGCTAAAGTCGGTTTTATTTTCTTCGGGCGAGTGATGTCTACCGGCCTTGTTTTTATCTGATCCACCAGGCTCTTGTGAGGACAAGATGAGACAAGAGATAGACAGTGCCTTGGAAAGTAGAAGGCTGATCCACTTTTATTATTATTATCTGTTAAGATAATAAATACAGGAAATGTAGCTTTCCCTTTTCTTTTTTTTTTGATACAGTCATTCAAATGGCAGATTAAAGAAAATATCAAAGGTGCTGTATCTTGAGTTCAGCTATGAATAGACTTGAGGCTATTCTAGCCATGTGGTTTGGCTAATCTTAGAGTTGGTGAAATCACAGCTGATTTTATTCATTTCCTATTGCTATACACACACACAAAGAGGCTTTTAAAAAACACCCATTTATAATCTCATTTCTATACATAGGAATCCAGGTGGTTCCTCTACTGATGGTCTCACAGGGTCAAAATCAAGGAACCAGTGGACTGGACTCTTATCTGGACCGTCTTGGGGAAGAACCTGCTTCCAGTCTCATTTGAATTCTTGGCCAGATTAAGCTTTAACAGTTGTAGGACTGAGGTCCTTGGTGGAATGTTTTAAAGAACTTTTACTGCAAGGCAGTAGATGGGCAGAATAGGAGATAAATTTACAAAGACCAACTTTTTCCTATACACAACTGAATTTTGATGAGATTCTGTTTGTCAGGTTTTTCTTTTATGGACTATACTTTTGGTGTCGTAACTAAGACATCTTTGCTTAATTTCATTCATCAAAATTAACAACATTTGCACTTCAAAAGATGCCATGAAGAAAATGAAAAGATAAGCAACAGGCTGGGATAAAATACTTGCAAACACATGTGCAATATATCCAGAATATACAAAGCAATCTGAGAACTCAGTAAGAGTACAAACAGCTCAATCAAACAATAGACAAAAGATATGAACAGAAATTATGCCAAAGAATATATACAAATGGCCAATGAGCACATGAAAATATGCTCAATATCATTATTACAGAAATACAAATTAAAACTCAAATGAGATTCTACTTCATATCCACTAGAATGGCTTCAATAATAAGACATAATAATAAATGTTGTCAAGGATGTGGAGAAATGGGAAGCCTCACACATTGCTGGTGGGGATATAAGACAATCAAGTTACTTCAGAAAATAATTCATCAAAAAGTTAAACATAAAATTGCCATACCACTCAATAACTCCTCTCCTAGGTATTAACCCAAGAGAAATTAAAACATATGTCCATGCAAAAACTTGCACGCAAATGTTCACAAAAACATTGTTTGTAATGGCCCCAAACTAAAAATTACCTAAGATAACTGGATAGGCAAAATATGTCATTATCTGTAAAATGGATTATTGTTCAGAGATAATAAGTAACAAATTACTGACACATATTTTACAAGGAAAAAACCCCAAACATCACATAAAATGAAACAAGCCAGACACAAGAGACCACATGCTGTAAGATTCCATTTATAAGAAATGTACAAAATAGGCAAATTTATAGAGATAGAAATAGATTAGTGACTGCACAGGCCTGTGGGTGGGANGGGGGGGGGGGGGGGGGGGGGGGGGCAGTTTCAGCCAGTGTGCTTCCCCTAACAAAGGTATGAACAAAGAGAAATAGATCACATGTTATAAAGATGTGAGGCCATTTTTTCAAAATTAATTTGAAGGTTTTAAGGCTCACCAATTAAAACCCTAATCATTTATATTTGGGGACTTGACAAAATGATTAAAGCTCATTTGAAAGAAAAAGGAAGAGCTTTAAAAAAAATGAAAATGCAAATAGATGATACCTTGCTATAAAAATACTACAACTCACAATAAAGCTGCAGTCCTTAAAGAGTACAGCATATAGATGGATTCACATAATGATGAAACAGAGTAAGAATAGATAGGCTGAGGCAATTTGATAGACTCAAAACTTTGAATAAGGGGATGGTTATAAGTATCTTTTCCCACTCAGGACACTGTCTTTTCATTTTGCTGATGGTTTCCTTCATGGTGCAAAGGTTTTTAAAAGAATGAAATTCTGCCATTTGCAACAGCATGGATGGCACTGGAGGGTATAATGCTAGGTGAAATTAAGTCAAACAGAGAAAGACAAATACTGTACTTTTTCACTTATATGTAGAATCCAAAAAAATAAAGTGAATGAATATAACAAAACAGACAGATACACACAACAAACTAGTAGATATCAGTGGGAAGAGGGCTGAAGAGAGGAATAATACAGTGGAAGGGGATTAGGACTTGTCTCTCTGGTATGTACAAAATAGATAAGATACAAGGATGTGATGCACAGCAAAGGGAATAGAACCAATATTGTATAACAACTTTTAAAAAATGTATTTATTTATTTATTTGGGCTTCCCTGGTGGCTCAGATGGTAAAGAATCTGCCTGCAATGCGAGACTAAGCACAGTACATTTATTTATTTACTTTACGGGAGTCTAATTGCTTTACAATGTTGTGTTAGTTTCTGCTGTACAACAAAATGAATCAGCTATATGTGTATATATATCCCCTCTCTCTTAAGCCTCCCTCCCACCCCACCACCAATATTTTACAATAACTTTAAATGGAGTATCATCTGTAAAAACACTGAATCACTATGCTGTATGCCCCAAACTAATATTACATTGTAAATCAACTATGTTTCAATAAAAACTTGAAAACAGAGGGTATCATTTTGCTACGGTGTGTGTGCTCAGCCGTGTCTGACTCTTTGCAACGCCACGGACTGTAGCCTGCCAGGTTCTTCTGTCCATGGAATTTTCCAGGCAAGAATACTGGAGTGGGTTGCCGTTTCCTTCTCCAGGGACTCTTCCTGACCCAGGGATGGAAACTGTGTCTCTTGCTTCTCCTGCATTGGCAGATGGATTCTTTACCACTAGTGCAATCTGGCAAGACCATGACTTTGGTAATTGTGGCCTATTCAGAAAATCACCCTCAGACTCTAGCATCAGTTATATCTCGCCCACTTGCCTTAGTGCCTAAGAAATTAAGAGGTTCTGCAAATGGATAAGCAGTTGACAAAGACAATCCTTCCAGGAGGGGGATGTGTGTGAAGGTGAGGGAAGGGGAGTGAAGTGGGAGGAGAGCCTCCAAAGATGAAGAGACAACCTAGGAGAACAGCTTTTGTTCAGCATGAAAAAGGATCTCCATTTAGCCCTACAACTTAGCATTGTGTTCAAGTCCTGGGACAGCGGCTGAGCCATTGTATCTACTTATACATTCTGGTCCCATTCAGGCAGTGGGACGTTCCGAAGAAACAGGCATAATCAGTCGGACGTACAGTAATGTGGTTGTGCCTTTAATGAATGTGCAGAGGCTGTGCAGATCAATTGTCCATTTGATTAATTCCTCTGGCAGGAGAGAATTAAATGTACTTAAGCAGTACACCAGCAAAAACTCAATGCTCTTTAAAATGCGATTTTCTGGGTGGAGGCCAATTTTTTTTTTCTGGCCAAGACATTTCTTGAGATAATAATAGAAGTCAATGAGAAAATGGAATTTGCCATATAAGTATGCACTCCACACTAGAAGAGCATCTCATGCGCAGAACAAGGTCAAGCTCTGTACAGTATTCACCGTTCTTTGCAGCAAATCTTCCTTTTAAGTTCCTATTTGCATTCTTCCATAGGAGAGGTAATAATGCCTATTTTGGAAATAATTCATTGTCCAAACTTTACCCCTTTCCTCTAGGAGGCATTCAGTATTAGAGTACTAAAGATCTCTAACTCCAAAAGAGGCAATCATCGCCTTCAACTCATGGGCAGGTGTGAAGACCGAGGGAAAAGGAAAGTCGTGTACTTTTTATTACTTGGAATAATGTCTGATGTGCCAGGGGAGAGGAAGGAAATACTCTGAATGGTATGGGAAGCTGAATGCAGCAACCCAGGTCTCAGAAATCATTTCACTGCTTTTACACAAGGAATATTTCTCAAATGCCTATTATTTGCTGGACATGATGTTGAGTCCTGGGGCACCATGGAGCAGTGAGCCAATCAAAGTCAATGCTTTTGTGGAACATATAGTCCAGAGTGAGAGACAGACATTAATCAAGTTGCTCAAACATATAATAGCTTCATTTCTCTGCTTTGAGTGATATAAATTCCCAAACTATTAGCTCATAGTCCAAGGCAGGCAAAAAAAAAACTCACTGTCAGAGAGAACATCCCTCCATGCCCTTCCTGTTTAGAACAGGTGTCTTGCTGAGAATCACCACAAAGGCTAAGACATGTGAGAGGGTCCCCTGTGAATGAAACTCCAGGTGGGAAAGCTTTTCCCTGTACCCTCCAACTGATCATGAGCTGGTGAAGCCCTAGTGAAACCCCTGAGACACCCGAACCCTCAGAGTTGCTGCTGCCTTTACTGTTCCAGCTGCAGAGAAATCTGCCTCTCACCCTGAACTGATGCTGTCTGCTTTCTGTCCTCAGCTGGGGCAGGGAGCAGGGTGGATGCCCAGCTGAGAGCAGGAGAGAGCACAGGGCTTGCTTCTGCTTTGGGAGCCAAGGCATAGACGGAGTCCCGTGTGGACCCCTCGTTTGAGTCAATCCCCTCTTCCCAATTCTGTCATTCTTACGACCTGGGTTTTCAACAATGAACTATCGTTCATTCACTGAGACATAGTAATTCAACATCTACTAGGTATTGGTGAAAATAGCAACAGATGAGACAGACAAAGATCTCTGAGAGGAAAAAGTTTACATTCCAAAGGGGACTGTTGCCAAGAAGCCAGAAGGCCAGTTCATTTCAGAATGTGGGAGATGTTGAAAACTGAAAGAGAAAGTTGCTCAGTAGTGTCTGACTCTTTGTGACCCCATGCACTATGCAGTCCATGGAATTCTCCAGGCCAGAATACTGGAGTGGGTAGCCATTCCCTTCTCCAGGGGATCTTCCCAACCCAGGGATCAAACCCAGGTCTCCCGCATTGCAGGTGGATTCTTTACCAGCTGAGCCACAAGGGAAGCCCAAGAATACTGCAATGGGTAGTCTATCCCTTCTCCAGTGGATCTTCCTGACCCAGGAATCAAACCGGATCTCCTGCATGGCAGGTGGATTCTTTATCAGCTGAGCTACTAGGGAATCCCTTAGGGAGAGGATAAATGGGGGGGATCCTTAATGTTATTTGTGTGTGTGCGGGTATGTGTGTGTGTGTGTGTCTGTGTTCGACAGGTGGGAGAGGTTGTCTTTTAGAAAGGGTGGTCATGGAAGGTCTCTTCAGAGCAGAACAAGAAAGGATGAGAGGATGAGAGTAGAGCAGAAAGCATGGGGAAGAGCAGGCCAGACAGAAGGGACCACACGTATTCAAGGTTGTAGCTTGAAATGAACTTAAAGGGATCGAGAAACACAGAGGACGCCAGTGCGGCTGGACTACAGAGGCTGCGAGGCATCAGGGTGGTTGGCAGGAATTACTATGTTCCACAAGGAATTCATATTTTAGTCTAAATGTAGTGGGGAGCAGCCGGAGACAGTGATGTGACCTCTACAGGCTCCCATGAAACACAGAGATGCAAGAGTAAACAAATGAGCGGTTTGAGTGGGACTCTGGGTGGAAGATGAATTACAAAAATGAAAAGCATGGGGGGAGATGGACCAGGAGGTCTTCCTCTATGGATGATGCTGGGACCTCCAGTGACTTTGAAGTTCCCACACCCCTATTCATTCTGCGAGCAGAGTGATTACAATTTCACTAATTGTTATTTGGAAATATATCTGAGGATTTAGCCAGAATACAGGTGATAATACTTAAAATAGGCAGAGAGAAAATTAAGTAGAAGATGGCACGGATTCTATTTGGCCACTTTAACCATCACAATTTATGACCGTGTCTTCATTACCTACAGGTCGCTTATTCTGGGTGAACCAGTCACTCACATATGCAGGTCTTTTTGCAGAAGAGATTTAACGTTCAGTGGAATTATAAGGGGAAAGGGCACCAGCATTTAACAGAATTTATAGAAATCTCTGCAGAATTAATATACCATTTCTCCCATGGATCATGACCTTATCTCCCTGTCCTCTCTCTCCTTTGCCCACATTCTTTTGTCAGATGAATCTTTACAAGTTTTCATCCTTTTTTACTCCTCTGATGAAAAAGTTTCAATTGTTGATCACTCCTTACTGGGTAAAGAATATGACTTTCACATTTCACAGTTAGACTCTTACCCATCTTACCAAGCTCGTTCCTGACTACTTCCCCCAAAGTCTCTCTTCCAAGAACATGCTTTAAATTTTCCCATATCCGCATCTTTGCCCACAAAATTCCAACCAGAACACTAATCAGTAGTTCTTCAACTTTGGGACATCCCAGACCACTTTAACAATTAATGAATGCTATAGATCCAACTCATGGCAAAAGGAGAAGAGGGTGACAGAAGATGAGCTGGTTAGATAGCATCGCCGATTCAATGGACATGAATTTGAGCAAACTCCAGCGAACAGTGGAGGACAGGGGAGCCTGTCCTGCTGCAGTCCATGGGGTCACAATGAGTCAGACACGACTGAGCGACTGAACAAAAACAGTGTATCTTTTCAGTAGAAAAGGTGACACGTGCACAGCTTTCTGTACAATTCCATAGCCTGTCAGTCATCCTAAAACCAACTGAAATCCTGTTAGAGTCCTACACACCCTTCAGGGTCCAGATCAGATACTGTCTTCCTTGGAGTGTTCCTGGTCCTCTTCATCCTGCAGTGGTTGAGATCCTCTGTGCTCAGAGGTCACTTACTTGGAAGTTTGTAGTGAATAGCTCTGTGCCCTATGCTGTACTATCACCTTGCACATTTTCCCTGTGCTATTTACTTCAGTAAGTTCAGTTGCTCAGTCATGTCCAACTCTTTGTGACCTCATGGACTGCATCACGCCGGGCTTCCCTGTCCTTCACTGTTTCCCTGAGTTCGTTCAAATTCATGTCCATTGAGTCAGTGATGCCATCCAACCATCTCATCCTCTGTCATCCCCTTCTCCTCCCGCCTTCAATCTTTCCCAGCGTTGGGGTCTTTTCCATTGAGTCAGTTCTTATCATCAGGTGGCAGAGTATTAAAGCTTCAGCTTCGGCATCAGTCCCTAAAATGAATGTTCAGGACTGATTTCCTTCAGAATTGACTGATTTGATCACCTTGCTGTCCAAGCGACTCTCAAGAGTCTTCTCCAACACCACAGTTCAAAAGCATCATTTCTTCAGCACGATTTTTTTAAACTTTTGTTTTTCTTGGTCGTGCAGTGCAACGTGCAACATCATAGTTCCCCAATCAGGGGTCAAACCTGAGCCCCTTTCATTGGCAGCACAGACGCCCAGCCACTTGACCACCAGGGAAATCCTTCCCCTTATACTTCTGAAATTTTTATCTATACGTCTTATTTCCCTCAACAAAACTGGAGTTTAAGTTTTAGTGATCTCTGCATTTCCAGTGACTATTAGTCTGCCTGGCATAACCACTGAGCCCATGTGTTCCAGAGCCTGTGTGTCAAAACTAGAGAATCTGTACGCCACAATGAGAGACGCTGCATGCCACAACTAAGACCCAAGACAGCCAAATAAATAAAAACAAACAAACAAACAAACGTAGCTCACTGATTTGCTCTGGGGTTTGCTCTGATCAGGGTTCTGTCCTATGCCATTTCAGTTTATTTTGCATCTGTTGGGTTAAGTCTGCCCCCACCCCCCCCGCCCGCAGCCTTATGGACAAATAGCAAGTGACCATGGATGGTGAGAGCCAGACAGCAGAAGGCACCTGTGTCAGTGGCTGATGCTAGTGCTCACCTGTCTGTCAAGGGCGTGATCACCAGGCGAGGGGTATTTCCCAGGTACTCATAGGAGTATAGAAACTGGGCATCACAGATGTTGGCGAAGCAGTGTTTGCCCTCATCATCCCATCGGTGCCTTAGCTGGGACAGCCAGAGGAAGGCCTGGGCGTTATCTACCTAGAGAGGGAGTGGCAGAGTAGGTTGGTAAATGACAAGATTCAACAGGTAGGAGGTGGCCCCATGGCCGCAGAATGCACAGGGCTCGGGGTGACCCAGGTGTTGTGCACCATTCAGGAGAGGAGCACACTGCCCGGCATGGCACAGAAAGCATGAGCCACTTGAATGATGCTGTTTTGCTGGGGTTTTAAAGGAAGGAGCAGCCACCTTGATCCTCTCCCAGATCCCTGACTGGTGCAGAGTTTGGGGCCCCTGTGTTTTGGCCACATTTGAGCTTCTTCCAAATCCCAATAATTGTGGTATAGCTACCCACAAAGAGTGGTACTCTTGAGAGTCTGGGACTCACCTTCTGAGCAATCATCTTGGCCACCACGTCCCGGGCATGGACATCAATGGTGCATATGGTCATGATCTTCTGCCGGTCCCCTTTGGAGAGCTGGCCAATGAGCATGGTGATGAGAGTTTTGAGCTGGGACACTTGCTTCTTGTAATAGTCCTTCATGGCATTCTCATAGCCTTCCTCCAGCCTTGCAAATGCCATGCCCACCTCTGTGGTCCACCAGATCTGGGTACAGGTAAGGGCCACCTATGGCATCAAGAGTTGCTTAGGAAAGCCATTACCAGGACTGTCTCTCTAACCAGCCCACTCTCACACAGCAGGGGCTGAGAATATAATTGTGTGGGTGATGGACATCCCTTCCTTCCCTCTTCCACCAGCACTGTTCCATTGAACATGTGCTTCTAAGTCCTCAGAGATATAAAGTGGGTACAACACAAGTGGGGAGAGTCCTTTCTGCTCTTGAAAAATGTACCATTTGGTTGAGAACAGCTAAAGGCTCATTCAAGTCAATGTTAGTAGCTTTTAGAAATTGCTACACTGACCTTTCTGTTCACAGAGCCTTTCCTGTGCCTGGGAGGATAACAAAGTCTTGATTGGACATCTCAATGATACTCAGTCTTTGCTCTGTTCTTCTGGAAATCCTTACAGTTGAAGTATTCTAGTTGAGTGAGCCACTGCTGATTATGTGTGGCAGATTTTTTTCTTGTCCATAGTACTTACACTATATCTTTAAACATATCTTCAAACTTTTAACTTTAAAAAGCCTGCTCTTTATTTAAATTGGAGTCTGATCGCTTTACAACACTTGTTAGTCTCTGCTGTACAACGAAGTGAATCATCAGTTATATGTGTACATATGTCTCCTCCATCTTGGACCCCACATCCCACCCTTCTTGGTCATCACAGGGCACAGGGCTGAGCTCCCTGTGCTATGCAGCAGCTTCCCACTAGCTACCTATTTCACACATGGTAGTGTATACATGTCAGTCCCATCTCCCCATTCATCCCACTCTCCCCTTCCTGCCCTGTGTCCACATGTCCGTTCTTACATCTGTGTCTCTAACTTTGAAAGGTCTACTCTTCGCAGGTCAGGAAGGATGACACTGAGATTCAGTGTGGTCACTTTGATTTGTTGGAGAAGGAAATGGCAACCCACTCCAGTGTTCTTGCCTAAAAAACCCCATGGACAAAGGAGCCTGGTGAGCAATGGTCCATGGGGTCGCAGAGAGTTGGACATGACTGAGCAACCAAATGATACTTTGATTTGTATTCTTCAGAGATTCAAAATAAGTAAATGGAAAAAGGGATTTAAATGAACCTTTCTTCTGCTTATTGAGAAACAGAAGATTTAATACGAAAAATGCATAATTTTGATTCTGCGTGGTGAAGGATTTAGAGACACTGATCCTCTGTGGTCCCACTTGGCTCAGGAGACACTGCTCTAGATGAATCTGTCAGAATGCAGGAAGAAACACATTTTCTTGCCTCAAAATTCTGATTCAGGCAAACAAGGAATTCTGGTGGGAATTATTCACTTCGCGAAGCAGAGAATTCTGTTGTAGAAAAAAGTACTATTCTTGAATTTACCTGTTTTTTTTTTTTTTTTTTTTCGCCTTTGGATTTAGACATGTTGGATTTTTTTAGAGGTTCCTCCTGCAGTGTAATCTTGTCGGAATGGTCTGAATGTGATGTGCAATTGTACTTGCGACTCCTGTAGCCCACCAGGTTCCTCTGTCCATGGGATTTCCCAGGCAAGAATACTGGACTGGGTTGTCTTCTCCTTCTCCAGGGGATCTTCCCGACAAGGGATTGAACCCATGTCTCCTGCATTGGCAGGTAGGTTCTTTACCACTAGCGCCACCTGGGAGGCCCCTTTCCTTCTGCAGCACTGGCTTATTTCTCTGCTCTGTCTACACTCACTGTCAACATTTTCCGCCGCCTTCTCCCTTCTCAACTACTGGCATTCATCTGTAGACTCTCCTGTGCCTACCCTCCTGCAGCACAGTAGTGTTTTCTTAGGAAGAGGGCTTATGAATTAGTTATTGCTCTAGTCTGTTCCCATCCATAGTAGACTAGGCAGAAATTAATCAAACCTTTGTGGCTTCATTGGTTTGTAGTTAATGCATGTTGCCCACTAGATCTATATTCCTTTTTATCCAGTCCAACTAAACCCCATCTTCACATCTTCATCATTCCCCAGCTTCCTTCTGAATGTTTGGTACCCAACACTTTAATGGCTGTCACAGGGTAGCCCTTTAAGCAATACAACAATAATAAGTAGCTTCTAAGCAATAATCATAAGTGACTTCCTGGACATGCGCTCCAGTTGTAGGTTCAACGCCACCTTTCCAAACTCTTTGACAATATGGCCAAGATGCCTACCACTCTTCTCTACCACTTCACTGAGATGGCCTCACCAAGGTCATAGATGTTCCTTAGCCTCTACTTTGCTTGATCTCTTAGACATGTGTGGCATAACTGACCTCTTTCTTACCTGCTATCAATGCCTTCTGTTTTAGTTTCCATGATCGCCATGGCCAGGTACTCTTATCAGAAAAGGGACTGTTTCTCATTCTGCTGCCCTGGTTTCTCTGTGCCCAAGCAGCCTTTGGATGATGCTCGTGGGTCTGATCTGCAGCCTCAGCTCGGCCTACACAATCTTACCCAACTCCTATGGCTTCAATCACCACCGGATATCTGTAACCCCCAAATGTACCAGCAGAAGTACTGGGTTGGCCAAAGAGTTTGTTTGGGTTTTTCCATAGGATGTTATAGGAAAACCCAAACGAACTTCTTGGCCAGCCCAATATCAGACATTAACAGGGAAGGGAGGGGTGGTGTATTGCAGCCAAGGTCATTAAAAAGTAACCTCTTAGCTCCCTCTCTTTCTTTTATGACCCTCCTGAAATCCCAGGAAAGGACTTAGATATATCTTGGAATCACATCACTCCCAAGCATGGTCTAGAAGAAATGAGTCCCAGTTTCCTCCCCCGAATCCATCTGCTGCCCCTTGCTCCCTCCACCTGTTACTCCTGCTTCAACCACGCTCATGCCTCGAACACATTAGACTCTCCCTTACATCTGAGCCTTTGTCCATACTCTTTCCCACACTTGGGTGCTCTTCCCTCTATGTTTCATCTTCCAAATCCTCTTTCAAACCTCAGCCAAGAATCATGTCTTCAGGAGGGTCGTCCCCAGACCCCATTACCCAGCTCCCAGAGGACCTTGACTTTCCTTTACCATCACACCAGGTCCCATCTTTAGGTGGCTGACTTCCACGCCAGTCTGTAAACTCCATCAGGGTGGGATTACATTGTCTTGTTTCCTGCTGGTGTCTCCTGTGCTCAGCAGACAGCTTGGCACATACAAAGAGAGCTGGCTCAGTGAGTTGAATTGTCTATGTGTTCTCCCTGCTGTATGCAGCTAATGGAGCAAAATGGACAACCTTTAATGCCCTGAGGTAACTGCTGAATTGCGTCGTGGCTAACAATTCCTTGATCCCTCCTGCTGACCCCTTCCCAACCAGCCTCTCCTGACCCTGAAGCATAGGTGAGCCTGGCAGCCCCAGGAGGCTGACAGAGGCCATGGAGGAGGAGAGCAGGTGAGGATGGATCAGGGGATACCTGAGCTGGGTAGTCAAAGAGCCACTGTTCCCTGGGCTTTTCTTCATAGGCGGTTATACCTTCTGTCATCTCATGCCTCACCGTGGCCTTCATGTGAGCCAGCACGTGGTTCAGCCATATTTCTACCTGGAAGAAGAACTCGGGGTTAGACTCGGGGTTCCTAAGAAGATGTGCTCAGTGATACACATTTTCTTCCACTCAGACAGAGGCAGTGAGGAAGATGAGCCCAGGCAAGATGTGCAACCCCAAATGGTTGCCAGAAGACACAGAGAAACCGTTCGTTTGTGCAATGCAGGGCAATGGTAGTTGAAACCGGGGCTCAATTAACAATGGGGCTGGCAGCGGGGTGTGTGCCCACTGGAACCCACAGAACAGAGAAGCAGCTTTAGGGAAGACAAGACTGCTGACCAGAGATTAGGGGGAAATCTTCACCTGGATTGTGTTTGCATGCTCAGTCGTGTCTGACTATGACCCCAAAGACTGCAGCCCACCAGCCTCCTCTGTCCATGGGATTTCTCAAGCAAGGAAACTGGAGTGGGTTGCCATTTCCTACTACAAGGGATCTTCCTGACCCAGGGGTGTAAATAAGTCAGTGGATTCTCATGACCTTGTCCACGATGCATATGGATTATATTTTCCAACTAAATGCTTTCTGAGTTTACAGAAAGCACACCCAAGGTTTGACTCAAACTCCAATGTCCCTTTCATAAAACTGAGACTGTCTATTTTCAGATGCTAGAGTTTCTTTCCAAGATGCATTTGGATGAAGGTGGAACTCTGAAGAAGATCTTTTTTCCAGGCTTTACTCTGGACTGGATTAGCACCCCAGGGACCATGTTTCTTTGGATATTTAGGCTAACAGGGGCTTCCCAGGTGGCACTAATGGTAAAGAATACACCTGCTAATGCAGGAGACTCAAAAGGCTTGAGTTGGATCCCTGGGTCAGAAGATCCCCCGGAGTAGGAAATGGCAACCCACTCCAGTATTCTTACCTGGGAAATCTGATGGACAGAGAAGCCTGGTTGGCTGAAGTCCTTGGGGTTGTGAAGAGTGGGACATGACTGAGAACAGCACAGAGAAAATGGAAGGGAAAGAAAGAGAAGAGAAAAAAGAAGCAAAGGAGAAAAATGCAGTAGGATAATGAACAAAGATGGGCTTGTCCACTTTAGTGAAGATGGCGAAAGACAGGCTGGAGGGTTAAGGAGAGAAGGGTGTCATGTTTTCTATTTCTTGAACTGTGCCGGAGAGATGTGGAAATGGTAGCTTCTGGAGCAGGGTGGTGGTGGGCTCTCCATGGGGTAGGGCTGTAGGAGGTGTATGTGTACAGAGAAGTGAACGCTCAGGTTTATGGTTGATTTCAAAGGTCATTTTCTCCCAGGGAAGGTGTCAGTGACCCAGATTCCCCAGTGGGGTGCTCCAGGGCTTGTCATGTTAAAGTCTCCTGGTGCCGCTAATCATTTCCAAACCATTTTCTTGTTGACTCAGGAAGTTGTTTATGTGCATTTTATTGCTCTCTGCACAGGACTTTGAGCGAGGAAGATATATAGGTATTGACATGTGTCCTTCCCAGGGAGAGGAAAGTAGGTGCTGGAAACTGCTCCAATGTCGGTTCAAGTCAGAGGACTGGGCAGTCCCTGGGCACAGACAGCAGCTCTGGTTCAAGGTCACAAAGGCCGTTCTGAAGGCTGATGCTTGACTGCAGACACTTGAGAGAGCGAGGCATGTGTTACCTGCCCACTGCAGTCACAGGGCTCGCTGAAGGCCACATATTCTCCTTCCTTGCTGTACATGCCAAGGCTGGTCTTGGTTGGCTTCTCACTGGCGTCTAGCTGGAACTGCATCTTGGCCATATTGTCAAAGAGTTTGGAAAGGTGGCGTTGAACCTATAAGTGGAGCATATGTCCAGGAAGTCACTTATGATTATTGCTTAGAAGCTACTTATTATTGTCGTATTGCTTAAAGGGCTACCCTGTGACAACCATTAAAGTGTTGGGTACCAAACGTTTAGAAGGAAGCTAGGGAATGATGAAGATGTGAAGATGGGATTTAGTTGGAATGGTTAAAAGGGAATATAGATCTAGTGGGCAACATGTATTAACTACAAACCAATGAAGCCACAAAGGTTTGATCAATTTCTGCCTAGTCTACTATGGATGGGAACAGACTAGAGCAATAACTAATTCATAAGCCCTCTTCCTAAGAAAACATTACTGTGCTGCAGGAGGGTAGGCACAGGAGAGTCTACAGATGAATGCTGCTGCTGCTGCTAACATGCCCAAATCTGGAGGATCAGAGGCGACCATGGCCTGTGGAAGAAGTCACTCAGATGTAGGAACCACTTTGAAGCAGGAGACCAGCCTCTGGAGGGTCCAGAGCAAGGGCCAGCAAACTCACACCAGGCAGAAAGCCTGGCTGTGCCAGAGCTTCTCCCAAGCATGGCATCTCATGATACAGAGGCAGTGATGCCTTGGGCAGTAATCCTAGGAGGATGCCAGACAGAACCACACTGTGGTCCTGAGGTGAGAAGAACAGCAGGTGAAGAAGAAATGACAAACAGGAAGCTGCCCCAGGTAGAGTTTTTTTTGAAATACAGGGGCCTCCTGAGAACTGTGAGTTTTAACCCTTATATTTATGGCAATGAGCTCTCTCGCGTATGAGATGGTGGGAGAAATTCTAAGAGTATTGAAGTAAACTGAAGGTGCTGGAGGAGACTTGGAACCAATGATAGAGATAGACATTTCTTTATACAAGAACAAATAGTGGATTAAAGCAACAAACACAATTAACACAAGACCCATGAAATTATCCCACAACTTAAAAGGAGAAAGCCAGACTCAAGAAATAGAGTAAAAGCATATACATATACATACATATATATATATATATGAAGCTTAATACAGGAAACAGAAGTAGTGATGAAAAATATCACCTTGTTTTGCTTTCAATTAAATGAAAGAAACATGCATTTTATAAAATTTGAGGTGGAAGATAAGAAGAATTGGTTGAGGTAGAAAAATAAAGAAAACAAATGGTGCAGTGTTAACAGTGTCAGCAACACAAAAGGACCAAATAAACACACACAACTGAAATATGGTGGATAAATCTGAGGGACATGGAAGAATGCCAAGGAAGAGGACTAAGAGAGAAAAAAGTGTATAAATGTGTACAAAAATGTCTGAATAGATGAAGATAATAACCTCAACCTACGGAAATATGATGAATCAGAGGGAAAAATTACCCACATAACTGGAATAGAAATACCATGTAGAGACTTCTCAGGCAGTCCAGTTGTTAAGACTTTGCCTTCCAATGCAGGTGGTATGGGTTCAACCCCTGGTCAGGGAGCTGAGATCCCACATGCCTCATGGCCAAGAAACCAAAATGTAAAACAGAAGTGATATCATAACAAATTCAATAAAGACTTTAAAAATGCTCCATATTTTTTAAAAAACTTAAAAAAAAGAAATATTAAGCAAAAGTATACTGAAAGAAAATATTTCCAAGATCGTGAAAGCCCCAGTTTTCAGAAAGAGAACAAAAACCTCATCATGTGTTAGAGAAAAATAAAGCAAGCATCCAAGAATATAGAAATTTTCAAAAATTTAATTTAAATTTTGATCTCTACAGAGATCCCACTGGAAAGAAACTGGGCTACCTAGAAAGGCTTAAGGAAAAAAAAAAAAAAGCAGGTAGCCAGAGATGAGGTTAGGGACCATGCTGATGGCTGCTGCTGCTGCTGCTGCTGCTGCTAAGTCACTTCAGTCGTGTCCAACTCTGTGCAACCCCATAGACGGCAGCCCACGAGGCTACAAAGGTCAAATAGATACATTGCTTAATGGGGCACAATGGGGAACTTGAAACTCTCCTGCTGGAGCATCTCAATCCTTCTGACTTTCTACAAGCACTTTCCTGCTTACCTGTTGAGGGGCTGTGCCATTGGAAAGAATGTCTAGAAGATCAGAAGAGGAGAGGAAGTAAAACCTGGGGAAGGCTAGCCTTTTGGTGTCCAGATACTCCTCCAGGGACTTCTCACACAGGCACAGCCTGAGGGCACAGAGAATTTCCTTGTTAGGTTTGCCAGGATCCAGAGGCATGTGGACCTTACCTAAATGCAAATGAGTGTGACTTGTGGATTACCCTCAGGAGTGATGTATACATGGAACATCTGTGGGCATGTGCATACACCCCTACTAGTACATTTCAATCAGAATAAACACCTCTAACAATATCCCATATTACCCAAGCACACAGGCAAATCAAGGTACACGACCAGACACACATGCTCACTCTCTCACTCGGTCAGTTAACTAAGGTTAAGGACCTGAGAGACAAAGACAGCCTCTCCATTACAAAGGCAGCTGCACACCGACCATCACCTGCTCTGAATATCTTCCAGCTTTTCGTAAAGACCTGGCTTGTTGGTGGCTTCCACTACATTTGGAGTTTTCCGAGCATCATAAGCTAACTCTTTAAAGTCTATGTCGATGCCTTCAAATCTTTTAGAATCCTGCAAATTAAAGTGTGGAAAAAATTAACCCCCACTCCTTTCAACTCCAAGAAGCTACCCTCATGTACCAACCCTGCTTTTGAAAACTGCTCCTAGGTTGTATAACACAGAGATTAGGCCCAAAGGAGGAAATACCTTTAGCTTGAATCAGTGGTTCTCACACATTTTGGTCTTAAAACCCCTTTATGTTTGTAAAACTTACTGGGGAGTGCAAAGAGCTTTCGTTTATTAGGTAATATTATTACATCTATCAATGCATATTCTACAATAGAAGCTAAAGTTGAGAAACATTAAAAAATACTTGTCAATTCATTTAAAATTACAGTAATAAGCACATTATGTTAATATAACACATATTTTAATTCAAAATAAGTATATTTTCCAAAACAATATAACTTAGAGGAAAAAGTGGCATCACTGCACTTTTTTTTTTTTTTTTTGCCAAATCTCTTTAACATCTGACTTTGAAGACGGCCAGATTCTCTTCCCTGCTTCTGTATCCAGTGTGTTGTGATATCACACCATGTAGCCTCTGGAAAATTCCACTTTGTGCTAATAGAAGAACGAGTGAAAACAGCAAATGCCATTTTAGTATTATTATTAAGATAGTTTTGACCTTGAGGATTCCCTGGAAAGGTCTCAGGGACCCCTTGCCAGAGGTCATCAGACCACACTTTAAGATCTGTTGGTATAAACTACATAATTCCTAAGTCAGGCAGATGGTGGATCCTATGTGCTTTCTGGGCCCAAGCAAAAGTTTCTATAACCAAAGTAAGCATTTCAGCAGCAAAGGTGCTATTATGATGTCAAAGTGAAAGTGAAAGTGTCAGTTGCTCAGTCATGTCCAAATCTCTGTGACCCCAAGGACTGTGGCCTGCCAGGGTTCTATGTCCAAGGCATCTTCCAGGCAAGAATACTGGCGTGGGTAGCCATTCCCTTTTCCAAGGGAGCTTCTTGACTCAGGGATCAAACTCACGTCTCCTGCACTGGCAGGTGGACACTTTACCATCTGAGTCACTGGGGAAGCCTGTGATGTCCAAAGTAATTAAATATTATCATTTTCCCCAAATACACATACTCTCACAGCGTTGTTGAAATGACTGAGACAATACTAAATGCAAAGCACCTCAGCCCAACACCTGGTACCTGGTGAGAGCTTGTGTGGTTATGATTACATAACAACAATCATAATGGTATGTGCTGAACATTCAGCTTTAATGAACTTCTGGATGTAGGGACCGGGCTTAGTCCCAATTTACAGATGAAAAAACCAGGGCACTAAGAGTTCAAGTAACTTCCCTAAGGTCCTTGGAGGGTGGACTCAAGGCTGGGCTGCTGGCCCCAGTCTGCTGGGACCTCTGTGACCCATGCCTCTCTCCTATTAAGACTTAAATTACGATTCCTTAAATGAGGTATCTTTCACCAGCTATTTTCCTGGTGGTGCAGTGGGATAGGAGTCTGCCTGCCAATGCAGGGGACACGGGTTCCAGCCCTGGTCCAGGAAGATTCCATGTGCCTCGGGGTGACCAAGCCTGTGAGCCACAACTACTGAAGCCCAAATGCCTGGAGCCCATACTGTGCAACCGGCAAAGCCACCACAGTGAGAAGCCTGTGCACGGCAACGAGAGGAAGCACAAGCCAAGCAGCGAAGATGCAGTGCAGCCAAAATCAAGATAGAGCCATCGGAAGGAAGGATTAGGACCAAGGGACTTCCCAGGCGACTCCGTGGTGAAGAGTCTATCTGCCAACGCAGTGGACATAAGAGACACAGCTTCAATCCCTGGTTCAAGAATATTCCCTGGAGTAGGAAATGGCAATCCACTTCGGTATTCTTGCCTGGAGAATCCTATGGACAAAGCAACCTGGCGGGCTACAGTCCACAGGGTCACAAACAGTCAGAATATTACTGAGGGACTGAGCACGCACACGCATCAAAAATAGCTGACATAAATGTCTGAAATGAAAAGAACTGACTGGAAAATTGTAATTACCCTGAGAGCAATTGTGGAAAAACATGTGTATATGTGAACAAAAGGTGGAAAATATTCATAGTGAATGAAAATATTTACTAGTTAGGGTGTAACGTGATGACTGATTTATTGTATTTCAGAGTAGTCTTTGTTACCATATTGTCACTACAAAGAAGGCAAACGTATTTACACATTTTACACATAAACCTGAGAAGTTAATGATATGAATTATTTATTATTTTTTATTGTAAACTCTCAAATGCCTCTTTTAAAATGCCTGCAAAAGTCTCTACCTACATTCTCCCACGCTTCTCATCAAACTTGCCCTTCTTCAATCATTAGCATTGGAGACGAATAAAATCTGGCTTATTTGATTTTGTTTCATGACAGTAGTTTAGTGGAATTATTTTGTTATTTTTCATTGCAGATGTACAAACTTTAATCTGCATCATTATACTAAGTGTATTTTTGTGGGATGAGCTGGAAAAATATGATTTGATAGAATGTGCTTTAACTCTGAAACAAGGTCTGGACAACATGTGACATTCTGGAATCAAACTAATTTGCAAGCAAAGAACTCACTGTGCTGAGGGATATGGAAGTGTCATTCGCTTAGTCATGTCCGACTCTTTGCGACCCCATGGACTGTAGCCCATCAGCCTCCTCTGTCCATGGAATTTTCCAGGCCAGAATACTGGAGTGGGATATGGAATAAGTCTGTAAAAATCTTTTTTTAAACGAATTAGAGTCCACTGAGAGAAGGGGTACATTAATGGCACATTAATTAGGACAATTAGAAGGGGCAAACAAATTAGAAAGGTACTAATGAGAAGAATGCGTATCTTAGAGAAATTCCTCAGTTAGTGCTTAGCTGAAGACTAGTGTTTGAGCCTGCTGGCACAGGCCGGAGGTTTATGGAATAGATCGTTGCAGAGAAGGAACTCAGCTTGCCTGGAAATGATGCTGGCTTCCCAGTCGGTACCCACACTGTGATTAGTGTAGAGCAACACAAGAGTAGCTCCTATTTCTGACCTCCTTTCTCCGGTACACTTCTTTTGTTTTTTAAACCAGGTTCTCCTTTCTTTTTCCTACCCATCTAAGAACAAACTTGTTTGTTGTTGTTTAGTTGAGTCCCACTCTGAGACCCTGTGGACTGTAGCCCACCAGTCTCCTCTCTCCATGGGATTTCCCAGGCAAGAATACTGGAGTGGGTTGCCGTTTCCTCCTTCAGGGGATCTTCCCAACCCAGGGATTGAACCCCGGTCTCCTGGGACTCCTGCTTTGGCTGGTGGATTCTCTACCACTGAGCCACCAGGGAAGCCCAAGAACAAGCTGAATGGCAGGCATTTTACCTTCTCTCTTTTCCTATGCCTGGCTTTTGGTGTTTTAGAAGGTCTATGATTATTGGAGATGCCCCTGGGTGAAGGCAAGGCAGGGAGGCAGAGAAGGAATGGTGTAGAGGATGCAGGGGCTGGGGGATTGTCCCTTGACTGGGAGTTGGGAACAGAGGGAGCAGGTTTCTGTAGCAGGTACCTGGGGCAGCTGAGCCCGGATATCTTCAGATCCGATGAATATGCTTTCTAGGTGAGACCATGTGCGCTGCACGTCATACCAGATGGAGATAACGGCGTCAGCGGTGGACAGCTTCTTCTGCCAGCCTGACACGTCCTCCAGGAAGAAGGCAATGTGCTTGGACACCATCAGGTTCTGAAGCTGGACCTGGTTATCCTCCAGAACCTCGATGAGGTCCTCGTCGGACTGCAGCAGGGGCACACAGGTCCGTGGGTGGGGCTCGTACTGGAATTCCATGCCAGCCCAGGTGGTCTGCAGCTCCTTCAGCACCTTCTCCATGCCCAGCTCTTTCACAGCTCTGTCCACAATGCCCCGGACCTCGTCCTCAAAGTGGTGCAGCTGCAGTTGCAGGAGGTGAGCCAGGGTGGTGCCCTCATCCATGGTGAAGGTCACGCCTGTGGCCTGCATCAGCTGCCTCCAGTGCCGCTCCCGGATGGCCGGGTTCTGCAGCTCGGCCACAGCCCTCAGGGAGGTCAGGGTGTCCAGCACGGTGCTCTCCAGGCCTGTGAAGGCCTCCCAGCCCCTGACCTCCTTGTCGAGGTTCCGGATGTTCCTGGTAAACTTTTTGCACTCCAAGTCCATGGCCTCCACGTCGATATCCTTCCACCTGGTGGTCTCCCAGGCATGGATGCTGGAGGTCACCATCTCAATCGTGTCCCAGAGCTCCTTCAGCTGGCACACCTCCTTCCTGCACTGGCGCAGCTGCTTATAGTCAGGGATGGTGACTTCAAACAAGCTGGCGGACGTGGAAATGGAGGCCATGGTGGACTCCATCTGCTGGGTCTCCAGGTGCCAGGCATCCAGTGTCTGATGAGGGTCAATGCTATCAAACCTGAAAGACAAGACATGATGTTTCCCCTTTATCAGTGGAGAACTCAGGGACCATCTCCTAGAATCACCAGAGCCACGGCAGCTCGAACCTTTAAATCCTTAGTGTTTTAGCAAAGAGCAGGGACTTTCAGCAAAGCTTGCGAAGGAAAGATCGTCAGGGTAGGTCAGAGTGGGATGGGCATAACCAGAAGGAGGAAGGATGGCTCAAGAGGAACGTCCTGTCTGAATGTGTTCTACATCCATATGTGCTCAGTCGTGTCCGAGTCTTTGCAACACTTGGACTGTAGCCCATAAGGCTCCTCTGTCCATGGGATTTTTCAGGCAAGAATACTACAGTGTGTTGTCCTTTCCTACTCCAGGGAATCAGGGACTGAACCCGCATCTCCCGTGTCTCCTGCATTGCAGGCGGATCCTTTACCCACCGAACCATCAGAGAAGCCCTCTACATCCGAGAGGGTAATAAAAATACTCCTCACCTCCCCAGGTCCAGTGGGGGAATAACCCTTTGTTTGAGCCCCCTTTAGACTCTGTTTCACTTGTTGGTGTCCAGCGCACTTGACACAAAAGAGCATTGTCCTGTTACTGCAGAGGCTGTGAAGGCAAAGGTCACACCAGGAGGTATCTGTTTTACACACAGTAATGTATGTATTTCAATGCTACTCCCTCAATTCATCCCAACCTCTCCTTCCCTGGCTGTGTCCACCAATCTATTCTCTATGTCTGAGTCTCTATTCCCACCTTGCAAATAGGTTCATCAGTACCATTTTCCTAGATTCCATATATATGCGTCAATATACAATATTTGTTTTTCTCTTTCTGACTTATTCCACTTTGTATAACAGGCTCTAGGTTCATTGCCCTCACCAGAACTAACTCAAATGCATTCCTTTTTATGGCTGAGTAATATTCCACTGGGGCTTCCCTGGGGGCTCAGGTGGTAAAGAATCTGCCTGCAAAGCAGGAGACACAAGAGGCATGGGTTTGATCCCTGGGTCAGGAAGATCCCCTGGGGAAGGGAATGGCTACCCACTCCAGTATTCTTGCCTGGAGAATTCCGTGGATAGAAGAGCCTGGCAGGCTACAGTCCGTGGGTTCACAAAGAGTCGGACACGACTGAGGGACCAACACTTATATGTACCATAGCTTCTTTACCATTCATCTGTTGATGGACACGTAGGTTGCTTCCATGTCCTGGCTATTGTAAATAGCGGGTAACAGCAATTTTCAGATTCCCCGGGCTGGCTTCCTTCTCTGTGGTGAGGTTCAGCTAACGGCCTGCATCACCTTCAGGAAGCAGTGCCTCTGGGTGGGAGAACCACTGACTCCTGTAAACACTACATCAAACTTTACAGTTCATCTTTCCTCCTCTTCTTGTTCCCAAGTTCAGGACTCCCACTGCTGCTCCTGGTCCTCACCCCGTGAGCCCCCTTTATGTTCTGGCCTCTGCAACCCACATTCCTGGCAGAACCTCTTCTCTGATGTAAGAACTGCTCATTCACAGGTTCCCATGTGGGCCAGGAGCACCCAGAACAACCTTCGAGGAGCCTCTGGTTTTCCTTCCCCAGCCTCCCTGTATCCCTTCTTCCCATCCCCAGTCTCAGGTCTTCCTGTTTCTGTGTGCTTGAGGGGTAGCTAGATATTGGGGATGCATATGTGCATGCTAAGCCACTTCTGTTGTGCCTTACTCCACGCAACCCCATGGACTGTAGCCAGCCAGGCTCCTCGGTCCATGGGATTCTCCAGGCAAGAATATTGGAGTGGGTTGCCAGCGGATCTTCCCAACCAAGGGATCGAAACTGCATCTCTTATGTCACCCGCATTGGCAGGCAGGTTCCTTACTACTAGTGCCACCTGAGAAGCCCCAGATATTGGGGATACCATGACTTAAGTGTGAACACCATCTTTCTCTAAAATTAGAATAAGGAATCGTGGAGTCCAATATAAAGAAGTTGAGAGGGAAAAGGAATGACTAGAGAACTGGCCATCTCTTGCAATCCTGTGTGTGGTTGTTTGTTGGGAAGATGATGACATGCAAGAAACTTTCTTTGAACTGCCTCTTCTCTCAATTGTCTCTGGAAATATTTGACTTGACGGATGGAAAGTAATCCTAATTAAAGTCATTTACCTGAACTGCTCACCACTTAAGCCTAATTGCCATGCAACACAATAACAGTTATGCATACCATTAAATTAGTGTCAGATTAACTTTGATGCTTGCTATGTTTGATTTCTGCTTGTTCCATCTAAATAGTTTTGGCTGGCATGCTCTGGTGGTGGATTTTCGTCTTAAAACTGAATACCATCATGTATCTTCACTGTTGTCCAGCCAGCGAGGGCTTCAGAAGGGCCTGGAGTTCTCAGAGTTGAAGAGGGCCCTCTGTCTGTATAGGCAAGGAGCTTTCTCCTCTATGAGAACAGTGGAGAAAGAATTAGAAGGAAAGGAAGGTAACATCCTCATGGCAAGTGAGCCATCAGGAAAGATTACCCAGCATGAAGGTTCCTTCTGCACATTCTTTTGAAGACTAATTGTTGGAACATGTTGGTTCTACCTTTTATCTTGACTAGAGTGAATGTGGAAAGTGAACTTGGCTTCTTGGTGTTAGTATGTATCAGGCAGATTCTAAAAGCCCACATTCTGTTTAATTTATTAACAGAGTATAGTTCAGAAGTAGTAGGTAAGACAGGAGTTATCAGAGTGTTAGGGAGTAGGCACAGAAGATAATAAATGATCTTCCTAACGTTTCTTTCCACAGTGCCTACAAACATCCTTGAATCAATATTGGATCCTCAAATATTTGTAAGAGGTGATCATTTGTCAAACCTATTCCAAACTTCATTTGCCCCGTGGCATAATTTTTGTTTATGGTTTGAATCTGCTGACATTCATTCCCTATAGCTGAGCTCATATAAAAGTTAATTTGACCTAAGTAGTGAAAGGAACCTCCAGACAGGGGAGCAAATAGCCCGCTTCCCATTTCAAAGCTCTGGTGCAAACTGTCAGGATATTCACAGACCTGATTAATGCACCTAATAAACTTGAAGCAGTTCTCCAAAGCCTGGGGGAACAATACAATGTGAGAACAAGAAAGTAATAGGAGGGAAAAGGGTGTAGTTAGTCTTTGAAATTGAAATAATAATGCACAAGTATTTTAATCTAAAAGAGAAATGCCTAGAAAGTCTGGATGAGCAAAGCTATAATTAAGAGAAATGGAAATTAGGTGCTCATGTGTGTGATCTTGGAAAAAAGGATTTGGGCCTGCCCTAGATGTGGGCACAGACAGAAAGAGGAATAAGTGACTTAAATGATTTCTTGGGATGTGAAAAGCTGGTAAACATCAACCTCGCCCCCATAACTGCACATATAAGGAGCAGTGACACACCTGTGCTTGAAACCCTAAGGGTATTGTAACTCAGCCTGTTCCTTCTGACCTGGTGACCTTTCCCATCCCATGGTCCCATCTAAGGAGCAGCAAAACATACCCCCTTCCACTTACTGGTCCAGACAGAAGACAGAGAATTACGCTTGGATCTGTCCCTGGTGGATCAGACGGTAAAAGAATCTGTCTGCAATGCAAGAGACCCAGGTTTGATCCCTGCATTGGGAAGAACCCCTGGAGGAGGGAATGGCTACCCATTCCAGTATTCTTGCCTGGAGAATCCCATAGACAGAAAAGCCTGATGGGTCACAGTCCACAGGGTTGCAAAGAGTCGGACATGACTGAGTGACGATTCTTCCAGCTCCCATAATTCACTCAATCCTCCTGATTCTCCCTCCTAAGTGTCCCTCACATCCATCCTCCTCTCTCCATGCTCACCGCAATGGCTTCAGTTCAGGCCTCCTGCTTCTCACCTGGACTGTTGCAATCACTCTGCCCCCCATCGCCATGGAGCCCCTGCCTGGAGTCTACCTTGATCCATTTGGTGCTCTGCAGTCACAAGAGTAGTGTCTACATGATGCTGTTCTCAGGCTGGGACTCCACAGTGCTCATTCACGGTCTAAGCCTGGTCATCTGGACCTCTCCCTCCTCACCTCCCACATCCTAGACCCCACTCACACCATGTGCAGTCCTCCAGCTGTGTGTTATGTTTTCATCCCCCGTCTCTCGTCATGTTCTGCTTCCCTTGCCTGGAATACCATTGCTTTCCACTTCTCTTTTTCCAAATGGCTAATTTTCCTTTGCCCATTGGCTGAAGCACCAGCTTCTGTGGGGTTTGTGAACTGCCCCTCAGTGGGCATCAAAGTTGGTGCCATGTTTGATTATTAATTTCTTTTTGCCTACACCTCCCGGCATGTGAGATCCTAGTTCCTCATCCAGGGATGGAACCTGCATGTCCTGCCTTGGAAGTACAGAGTCTTATGCACTGAACCACCAGGGAAGTCCTCAGTTACTCATTTTTGAAACTGACCCTAAGTCTGTCAGTCCTTGAGATCAGGGAATCCATATTATCTGAATATCCTAGTACATGTTATTTTTTGCTAACTTCATGCTGAGAACATACTTCTTCTGCTCTATGGAAGCCTGAACCATGTGAGTGAGTCAAATTAACTGCAAGAACAGGGTCAAACTGAATTAGTGACATGTCTGAGGATACTGATACATCCCTGAGAGATTCAGTTATTAACATTGCCCTTTCCTTCAGCTTTTAAAGGGACAGGAGACCCTTCATGAGCAAGATGAAGGCACAGTTGCTGCACTGTCTGGAAAGCTTTGATTTGCTGCTTGTCATGCAGGATAGCACCCAATGGGAGAGTGTCTTCAAGACAGTCCTTCCCACCATTCATAGAATCTTGGGGCTGGCCAGTTAGAAACACTGATGGTCTCCAATGAACTGGAGCTCATAGGGACCAAATGCTTTTACCAAGAAACCCCTGGATTATCCTGGTCTTGATATGGGTAAGCTGACTAGATGACATGGTACCATTCCTTAAAGCCAGGAAGCCTGAACAAGAGAGCTGCTAGAAGCCTGGAGCATCCCTGTCACTCAACCGCGGAGAAAGAGTCTCCAATTTCAAGAGTTGTGAGAAGTGCTTGAATCTGGCTACAATGATCTAGCTGATTACTGAGAGAGCTCAGCTAGGAATATGCTGACATAGCTTCAAGTTAAGAATAGAAGGAGGAAGAAAAACTCAACTTAAACACAGAGAAAGAACTTCACCCCTAGGGACCTGATTTCATGCTGTACCCATTAGACTTCAAGGGCCAAACAAGACCCACACTTTCCTTTTCTTCCCAAAGACAAGATCAACGTGAGCTTCCCCTGTAATCTAGTCTGGAAGAGAGACCTGCCTTCAGCAAGATGCATTTTAGAATTTTGTGAGTGATCTGAAGGCAAAGGAACCAGAACTCATTTGCCACACACAACGTCTAAAACACTTTAAATACACACATTCGTGCACATGAAACTTAAGAAGTAAACCCATGTGTTGACACCCACAAAGATTGCCCTCAGTAATAAATCCATGATTCTGCTCTAATCTTGATAGTCTTCTTGATAAGAAGAGGAATACATCAAGATTGCAGTCATGTTTGACTTTCTGCACTGCTGTGAGCAGTTCTTTTCAAAGAAGTCTCTTGCAAAGACTCATCTGCATGTTAAATTAACAGATGTGAATTTGGTATACAAGCAGCTTATGCAGCTCAATACCAGAAAAACAAACGACCATAATTTAAAAAGACACATGTATCCCAATATTCATAGCAGCACCATTTACAATAGCCAGGACATGGAAGCAACCTAGATGTCTGTCGGCAGATGAATGGATAAAGATATGCACAGATATATAATGGAATATTACTGAGCCATAAAAAGGAATGTATTTGAATCAATTCTAGTGAGGTGGATAAACCTAGAGTCTGTTATACAGAGTGACAGAAGTCAGAAAGAGAAAAACGAATTTTCTATATTAACACATATATATGGAATCTAGGAAAATGGTACTCATGAAGCTATTTGCAGGGCAGGAGTAGAGATGCAGACATACAGAACAGACTTCGGACACAGCAGGGGAAGGAGAAGGTGGGATGACCTGAGAGAACGGCACTGACGTGTATACATTACCATGCATAATATAGATAGCCAGTGGGAAGCTGCTGTACAGCACAGAGAGCTCACTCAGTGCTCCATGACAACCTAGAGGGGTAGGATGGGGCAGGGGGTGGGGGAAGGTTCGGGAGGAAGGGGCCATATGTGTANGGGGAAGGTTCGGGAGGAAGGGGCCATATGTGTACTTGTGGCTGATTCATGCTGTTGTATGGCAGAAGCCAACATAATCTTGTAACACAATTGTCCTCCAATTTTAAAAAATGTGAATTTGGAAGACTCAGTTAAGGGTAGTAATATCGTCATGGCCAGCAGATAGACACAAATGCATACAGAGAAAAACCAAAGCAGCTATCACATTTAAAAAAAAAAAAAACAAAAAACAAGAGCTGATCAATACACAAGGTGTGTTGTAACTAGGAAGGGGAAATCAAAGTTTCCGACAGACACACAGAAGCACAGCGGCAGAGAGGCTGCCCTGTTCAGGCAGTCTCAGGAGCCTGTTTGGAAAGAGATCTCACCACACATATTTGGAATTCCTCTTTTGAAATTTTTTAACAAAGAGACAGATGATGCAAAGATATCAGTGTCATCACCTTCATGGCTGTTGCCCTGGTGTGGATACTGTCAGCACTGCCCAGAAATACCCAGCTTCATTGCCCGCCTGCCTTACCAGCTTTGATCCTGTGCTCAACTGCACATCCAAAGGAGAGTCAGAGGGATGTGTTTCAGACTTGGAAGGAATAGTCCCCAAAGGAGTTCCACAAATGTTTTAGCACAATAGATGCTTCTCTGGAACAAGGGTATAGCTCCCAAGGTGCTTATTCTAAAAGCAGGGGTCCCCAACATCTGAACTGGGGACTAGTACCTCTTATCAGATCACTGATGGCATTAGATTGGAAATAAAGTAATAAATGTAATGTGTTTGAATCATCCTGAAACCATTCTCCCCACCCACCTCCGGTCTGCGGAAAAACTGTCTTCCAAGAAATCGGTCCCCGGTGCCGAAAAGGTTGTGGACTGCTGTAAATCTAAAGGAATGCAGAGTCATCTGGAGTTATACGCCCTGGTGTGATTGCTTAAAAGGGGCCCAGTTTCTTCCCTTAGGGTGGCTGTCTCTAACTTGGCTGCGCATCAGAGTCATCTAGGGAGCATTAAAAACTACTGATGCCCGGTCTAATCCCCAGTGTCTGATTTAGTTGGTCTGCAGGAGAGGCTGGACAGTGGAAGTTTTAAAATCTCCCAGGTGGTTTTAATGCTTTAGAGTGCTATGTTGTACATTTATCCTAAATACAGTTTATACATTTTTCCTTTGTCTTCTTTTTTAAAAATAAATCTGTATGAGACTTTTCAAGTTCTGTACTCCATTTTTTTTTTAATTAAAAAAATTTTTTTGACCGCGAGGCATGTAGGATCTTAGTGCCCTGACCAGGGATCAAACCCATACCCCCTGCACTGGGAGCATGGAGTCTTAACCACTGGACCATCAGAGAAGTCCCTTCCCCTGTCTCTTGACACACTCATCTCGTTCTGTCCAGCCCCAGGTATGATGCTTTGGAGACCAGCTGCTTCATATATGTTTGATAATGAATAAGAAGAAGAATTGGGCCCTTACTGCGGAGAAGGCAATGGCACCCCACTCCAGTGCTCTTGCCTGGAAACTCCCATGGACGGAGGAGCCTGGTGGGCTGCAGTCCATGGGGTTGCTAAGAGTAGGACACGACTGAGCGACTTCCCTTTCACTTTTCACTTTCATGCATTGGAGAGGGAAATGGCAACCCACTCCAGTGTTCTTGCCTGGAGAATCCCAGGGATGGCGGAGCCTGGTGGGATGCCGTCTATGGGGTCGCACAGAGTCAGACACGACTGAAGCGACTTAGCAGCAGCAAGCCCTTACTGTGCCCCAGGTGGGGTGACCAAGGGTCTCAGTCTGCTTGACACAGAGGGACTTCCCTGGATGTGTGACTTTTGGTGCCAAAACCAAAACAGGGCCAGGTAAAGCAAGGTGGCTAGTTACCAGGGTGCTGGGCCCCGCGCTAAAAGCTTGTGAAGATATGTTACTTAATCTTATCAACAGCCTTCTGAGGTGGATACTATTAATACCCCCACTTTACAGATGAGGACGCACAGCACGGAGTGACAGCCCTGGAGTAAGCAACTGCCTGGACTCAGCAAGTGAGTGGTGGACTTGCTAAGAGGCTTGCTAAACCCAGGGTCCGTGTGCTTCATCATTATGTCGCCTCAACTCCTGATAAAGGTGTGGGATTTTCTTTCCTTGCTTCATTGGTCACTTTAGCATGTATCACCTAAGGTCAGATTTCTGTAAGTAACCTGAAAATAAAAAGCTTCCTGGTTCCTTACACAGGGCATGTTTCAGTCTGGAGACTTCCAGGCATGTCTACACAAAACTACAGAGGAGATCCAGCAGGAAGCCCAGCTGGGGAAACAGAAAGCAAACCCTGGAGCTGGACTGAGGGGAGAGGGTCCACTTCAGCTGGCCTGTCAGTAGACATAGGGCCACCCAAACTGGCCCCTGGCTGGAGCATCTGATGTTTTGTTTGTTTGTTTGTTTTTTGCTGCACCGTGCAGCATGTGGGATCTTAATTCCCTGACCATGGAGTGAACCCACCCCTCTTGCATTGAAAGTGTGGAGTCTTAACCACTGGACCACCACGTAAGTGCCCCCAAATTATTTTCAAATTCCCTCAGTCACTTTTTAAAACCAGAACAGGAGTCTGGGAGAAATTAGAATACTAACAGTTTAGTAAAAGATGAATAACTTTACCACATACAATCCCTTTATAGACCTGGAGACATAGAAGCTTCTAGATATTTTTTTTAAGCATTTGTAAAGCCTTTGTTCATCCCACACAGGCCACAACAGGACTCTGTGAACATGAGCCCCGGGTCTAACCAGTGGACATAAACAGGAGGGAAGAAGAGTAACTGGTCTTCTGTTAAGAAAATATACAGCTCCATGGGGAGGTCACCGGTGACTTAAGATGCTGCTGTGTTTCCAGGACAGGAGGCTGTGCTGGCAACCTGGGTCCATACCTGAAGGGCGCTTCTCTGCGGAATCGCTCCCAGAAGGACTGCTGCTCCGCCTCAAAGGCCGTGCACCGCTGGCGCAGGAGGGTCACTTCACTTGCCTGCAGGGGGGCCACCTGCTGCCTCACGGTAACCGCCGTCTTTTTAATGTTGTTCCACTTCTCAGGCAGCTCCTGCCAAGAAGACCCAGCGTGGTCAGACCCCACTCTGCTCCCCCCCGACCCCGGACCCGAGGCTGGACACGCTCAGACCTCTTAGTCTCTGACCCACAAACTTGACAGTGCTGTTTGCCGTCGTCTAGAACAGTCCCCTTCCCCAGCTGCCCCCTCTCCCGATGGCCACCTGCTTCTGACCCAGCACAATCCTCCTTGCTCTCAACTTCTCCTCAGCAAACTTTGTTGTTGTTGATTAGTTGCTGAGTCATGTCCGCCTCTTTGCCAGCCCATGGACTGCAGCCCGCTAGGCTCCTCTTTCCATGGGCTTTCCCAGGCAAGAATACTGGAGGGGGGGGAGTTGCCATTCCCTTCTCCAGGGGGTCTTCCCGACCCAGGGAGCGAGCCTGCATCCCCTGCACTGCAGGCAGATCCTTTACTCCTGAGTCACCCAGGAAGCCCCAGGAAGCCTTACCCTCTTCTGTATTTTCCAACAGTGCCTGGTTATTTTCTTATATGCCCCGCATTTCCTCTTAGATCATAACATTCCTCAAACTTCCTTTCCTTTCCCTCTCTGAATCAAAATGTGGCTCATCCCTAACTCTGGAAGAAGACCACACACACTTCATCCGCATCAGTTTTCCCATATTTCTCCATATTTAGTGAGTATTAGGAAAATGGCACACATTATGCACATGCAACACATTTACTTCCAAAACATGGATCCTGAGTTATCACGAGCCCTGTTTTTCATTGACTTCACCGTGTTCATCTCACTTTGAAATCCCCAAACTTTCCCCCTATTTCCTTTATTAGGAAAACATAAACTTTCCCTGGTGGCTTAGAGGTCAAAGCATCTGCCTGGAATGTGGGAGACCCAAGTTCGATCCCTGGGTCGGGAAGATCCCCTGGAGAAGGAAATGGCAACCCACTCCAGTACTCTTGCCTGGAGAATCCCATGGAGGGAGGAGCCTGCTAGGCTACAGTCCATGGGGTGGCAAAGAGTCGGACATGACTCAGTGACTTCACACCATCACACCATAAACTTTGCACTGACCTCCAGCTGCTCAAACACTGTTTCCGGCAATTCTTGTCCATAGGTCTTCAGCAATTCAATCGTTTGCTTTAAAGGCTCAAACATCTCATCGGTGCTGCTCTGTCGTTCTTTAAGAGCCATCAGGTGCCCCATAATCTCAACCAGTCCTTGGAAATCTCCTTTTTCGACTTTCTTGAGCAAGCCATTCTCGCTCTTTTTAATAAATGCTTCAAGGTCGGCCAGGCTATGGAGAACAAACAGAATGTAAGCAGCCATTCTCCTTCCACTCCTCAAAAGAATTTACTTCCCCAACATAATAGCTATTATTATGGAAAACTCTCCATAGCCTGATGATGAGATACAACCATCTTCAGTTGTGTCAAGGTCACAAAGGACAAAGACTGAGCCTTCCCTGATGCAAGAGACACAGGTGACAAGGAGAATTATTCGGACAACTGGTGAAATGTGGATAACTCTGCAAACTAGTTACACCTTCTACATCAATACTAACTTCCTAGTGTTAATGACTGCACCATGGTTACCTTGGATGTTACCGAGGTAACATCTTTGGAAAGTAGAGTGAAGGTAAAAGAGAAGTCTTTGTACTGCTTTTACAGCTTTTTTGGTAAGTCTGAAATTATTTCAGAGTGAAATCATTTCAAAGTGAAATAATCTCACAGTGAATATATTAAAAATTATTTTGTGAATCTGAAATTATTTTTTAAAAAGTGGAAAATAAGTACTATGGCTTACAGGATCATACATACTTGGGTTCAATTTTGACACTTACTAGATGTGTGGCTAAGTCATCTCTGAGCCTCAGATTCTTCATCTGTAAGATTAGAAAGACCACTTCTTTCTCACTGGTTATTGTGCGAGTTAGATGGGACTCATGATTTAAGTAAAAAAACGAGCATCCTTTCTGGAGGAATGAAGCAAGAATCCAGTCCTCAAAGGACTAACCTCCAAGGAACATGATTTTATAATTGAAAGTTATGACATGCACAAGGAAAGAGATCACCACGAGTGGGAACCAGCAGAAACGGCTGTATTAAAACTCTGTAGATTTTAGGTATTGGAATTCGGGTGCATAATATAAGCTAGTGACTTTTGATATGTCAAAGGACAAAAGAGTTCTTATTTAGGTGATCGTTTTATTGTTTCTGACCCACGTACCAGGAACAAGTGCTTTTCCTGCTATTTCTCAGACATCTATTCTAGATTGACCAAGAAAAACAATTTCTTCCTTTTAAGCATAATGTATCAGTCAGTACAGAAATGATTTCTTTAGGAATTGCCCTTCAGAAGCCTAGATAACCTCTTACATTTTCAACAGGTCACCATACCCTTACCCCGGCCCCAACCTGCCTTTAAGTTCAAGCATAAATTCAACATTGTCTCATCGGTCAGGAATGGAAACAACTTCAGTGGCTTTTCAAATATGCCCAGAGTCTGTGATAACGTGTGGACCTTTGCACTGATTGATGGATTCAAGAAGTGACAAAACTTACTGAAGCAGATAACATGAAAATTATGGCCTATGGTGGCATTATTTCATGAAGAGAAGTTTTTAATATGGGTTCTAGCACTGCAAAAATGATCACATCATGCTATGTTAGTGTGCAATTCCAGGAGAAAGAAGCTCATAATCTTACATAGGCTTTTATGTTAACTCTGATCTATGGCAAGAAGAAACAAACCATTATTCGTTGACAAATCAAAAGTTATCTTAAGATATTGTTGTTGTTTAATCAATAAGTCATAGTCTGACTCCTTTTGACCCTATGGTCTGTAGCCTGCCAATCTCCTCTGGCCATGGGGTTTCTCCAGGCAAGAATACCAAAGTGGGTTGCCGTTTCCTACTCCAGGGTATCTTTCCAACCCAGGGATCGAACCCACGTCTCTTGCATCTCCTGCATTGGCAGGTAGATTCCTTACCACTAATCTAGTAAATGTATTCTGAAACTTGAAAAATGAATAAATTTTTTAAAATGAATTTGAGCAAAGAATGAGAGGGTATTAAAATAGTAAGCAAAATTGTAAAATAACCAAATATAAGATCTAAAACTGGGAAGTATAATGAAAATTTAAAGCTCAATGAATGGATTAAACAGGAAATTCAGACAAAACTAAAAGAGAGAATTAGACTGCTGTTTGAAAAAAGTGGAGAAGTTATTCAACTGCAGTGAAGAAAGACAAAAAAAAAGAAAACAATGAAAATTGTTCAAAGACATGGGGGATATTTAAAAGTGCAATAAGAGGGCCAAAAGGATATAATAGAGAGAATGGGCAAGAAACAATCTTTGAGGAGATCCTGACTGAGAATTTCCTAGAATTAATGAAAGACACCAAATATAATACCAAGGAAGCCCAACCAACTCAAGGTGAAATTAATATTTTTTAAAAACCCTACATAAGTACTTCAATATGAATCTGCAGATTACCAAAAATGAAAAAGAAAATATTAAAATTAGCTGAAGAGCAAAGACAGAATTTTATTAAAAAAAAAAAGTCTAGGCTGGTGGCTTACCATGCAAGACCAAAAATGAACCCAGGACACAATGGAATAATATTTTCAATAAATTTACTAAAAGTATGTTATCCTAGAATTCTCTTTCCACAAATTGATTTTTTTTTTAAGAATGAAGGCAAAATACATGCATTGTCAGACAAAGAATGAGAGTTTCACCAAAAGAACCTTTTAATGAGCCTTCTAATGGCTGTACTTCAGAGAGCACATCAGTAACGTAGGAAGATGGAATGAGCAAAGATGTTGGTAAATTTAAATAAACAGTGAGTGTATAAAAATAAAGTATAATTTGTGGAATTTAGATAAGTAATAGAGTACAATTGGAATTAGTTGGNGAATTAGTTGGAATTATAGGATATAATTTGATGGATAAACAAGTGAGATCAAGCTATTCTGAAGTCCTTGTATTGGTTGTGAAGACAGTAACAGTATTGATTAATTTATTTCTTTTAAGAATGTTTTTAAGAATAGCTATGGTTAACTATTAGAACAGAAGACTTAGATAGCACAACATCCAAATTAGCAGAAGGGAAAAAATGGAAGAGGAAAAATGAAAGAACACATGAAAAAAAAATTTCAATCCAAAAGCAGGCAAGAAAGAAAAATAACAAGAACAAATAAAAGCCCACAATAAAATGGTACAAATGAACTCCAATACAGCACAATAGACATTAATGAGGAAAACCCTCCAGTTAAAAGAAAGATATTAAGGTAGATAAAACGTTCAGTTCCATGCCAATTATGAAGATCTCCTCTAATACAAAGGCACAGAAAGATTGAAAGCCAGAGGGTAAGGTAAGAGACACCAGGCAAATGTCATACAAAGGAAACCGGTTTCGTCATATTAATACGAGACAAAACACACTTTGACACAAGAAGTATAGCTAGTGATAAAGATTTTTAATGTGTGGCTAAAACATTCAATTTTCCAGGAAGATACAAAAAAGTCAAACTCTGTATGATCATATAACATTAAAATAAATGAAACAAAAAGGGACAGAAGTACAAGAAGTTGACACTCTACCATCAAAGTGGAAGACTTTTTAACAGTTATTTTAGTAATTGATAAATTAAGCAGACCAAAAAAAATGGCAGTGAGGTTGCAGTGGATTTGAAGAAAACAAGTTTGATCCAATAAGCATGCATAAAACATTATATCCAACAGCTACAGAATACATATTCTTTTAAAATGTGCACAGAATGTTTATAAAAACTGACCAAACTCAACAAATTTCAGAAGCTTTTTATTACGTATATCACTTTATCTGACTGCAATGGAGTTGTTAGAAATTAACAACAGAAATGTAACTAGAAGAATCCATGTTTTAAGATTAAAAAAGTATAAGCACATCTTAATGGATATTAAAAATATTTAGAGCTTTATTATAAAGAAAATCTACATACCTGTGAGATGTAGATAAAATTGTACTTAGAAGGGAATTTATAACTTTAAGTGTTACATTAATAAAGATGAAGACTCAAGATGAATAAGCAAAGCACACATCTTAAGTTAGTCAAAGGACAGAAAATAAACCCAAAGAAAGTAGAAGGAAATAACAAACACATAAGAAAGACTTATCAAAATAGAAATCAAATTATAGTAAGTAAGATCAACAGGTTCATTAGGTAACTCTTTGTAAATCACTTTGGAAGATTAAGAAGCCAGAAAGCACAATAGAAATGAACAGAAATCTAAAGAGGAACATCCTTAATACATAAACAGGTAAGAGAATAATACAAACTTCATGACAATAATATGAAGATTTACATGAAATGGATACATCCCTAGAAAAATATGACTTAGGAATAGAACTTAATATTTCTGTAAACATTAGAAAAATCACAGGTAACAATCCTGCCACAAAGAAAACACCAAGCCAGATGGTTCAATAGGAGATTTAAATCAAACTTTCAAGGATCAGCGAATTTCAATCTTACACCAACTCTTACAGAGAATAAACAAGAAGGATTACTTCCTAACACATTTTAGGAAGCTAGCAAAACCACAGAGCAAGATCAGCAAAGACAATATAGAAAGGGAAAACTGAAAGCCAGTTTCAGCAAACACAGACATGTCAGTGCTATATAAAATATCTGCAAACAAAACCAACCAATGGACATATTGAAAAAGATAATATTTTGTGTTTGGCTTATCTTAGTAATGATAGATTGGTCAGTATTAGAAACCAAAAAATATATTCACACCTTTAACATATTGAGGGAAAAATACCAGAACTATGTTAATGGAGTTAGAAAAGGCACTCGAGAAAATGTTATAACCATTTATGCTAAATCCTCTTAACAAATTAGGACTAGAAGTTTACATCTTTAACCAGATAAAGAGAATCCATAAAAAAAAAAACCTCACAGAATATTATACCATGTAATGAAATGTTGAAAGTATCCCCTTTAAGATCAGGAACAAGACAAGGACTTATTATCACTTTATCTGATATTATACTGACAGTCCTAGTCAGGGTGATCAGATAAATAGTGATAAATGCATTAAAAAAAACAGGAAGGAAAAAATAAAATTTCCATAAATTTGTAGATGATGATTATGTACATTGCAAATCCCAAAGAGTACACAAATAAATTATTAGAATTAACAAGCTACTTAGTAGAGCTCCTTGATACAAAATCAATGTACAAAATCAATTCATTTCTGTGGAAAATATGATTCTGAAATATGACTTATACTAGGAAACAAAAAATAAAATATTAAGGAATAAATCTTAAGATGTGAAAATGCTTTTAAAGGTAATGATTATAAAATTTCATTGAAAGACATTAAAGAAGATAAAGAGTGAAATAATATGTTCTTAGGAATACTCAATACTATAAAGAAGAAAATTCTACTCAAAATGATCTATAGTCACGGCAAATATAATCAAAATCTCAATGGAATCTTTTCTTCTACAAACTGATTTTTAATGTATGTAAAATAGTAAGGGCCAAGAATTGTTGAGACATCCCTAATGAAACTGAAAAAGGTGGGGACTCCACTGCTAGATGTCAAGATTTATTGTTGTAGTTCAGTCGCTAAGTTGTATCTGACTCTTTTCCACCCCATGGACTATAGCCTTCCAGGCTCCTCCGTCCATGGGATTTCCCAGTCAAGAATACTGGAGTGGGTTACCATTTCCTTCTCCAGGGAATCTTCCTGACCCAGGGATCAAACCCGAATCTCCTGCATTGGCAGGCAGATTCTTTGCCATTGAGCCACCTGGGAAGCTAAGATTTATTACAGAGCTATGATAATTAGGACAGTTTCATATTAAAGCAGGGACAGACAAAGAGCTGCTTAACACAAAAAGTAAAACTTTTAGGTAAGGATATAGGAGAGTATCGGAGAAGGCAATGGCACCCCACTCCAGTACTCTTGCTTGGAAAACTCCCATAGATGGAGGAGCCTGGTAGGCTGCAGTCCATGGGGTCGCGAAGAGTCGGACACGACTGAGCAACTTCACTTTTCACTTTCATGCATTGGAGAAGGAAATGGCAATCCACTTAGTGTTTTGCCTGGAGAATCCCAGGGACGGCGGAGCCTGGTGGGATGCCGTCTATGGGGTCGCACAGAGTTGGACACGACTGAAGTGACTTAGCAGCAGCAGCAGCATAGGAGAGTATCACTAGGATCTCAGGACAAGAAAGGGTTGATTTAACAAGAGAAAAGATGACAACACAGGGGAAAAGATGAACACATCTGGTTACATAAAAATGAACCCTTCATCAAAATATACCATAAATGCAGAGGGGAGACAGGCTGCAAAATGGGAGACTAAATCTGCAATATATACAACTACCAAAGAATTAAAATATGTGTTACTTCCAAATATGAAAAAGGAAAAGATATAGTCCAGTAAAAAATGGTCAAGAGCTATGAATAACCAAAGAGGAGGAAACATAATGACTCGTCCAAAAACACAGAAAGCTGAGCTACTTTACTCATAGAGTAATGTAAAATCCTTATCACCATGAGATACCACTAAGCTCCCACCAGAAGGGCCAGCACTAAACAGTTTGTATCAAAAGGTTCCCAGGATGTGGGGCTACAGGCATCTTCACACATGGCTGAGGCACCTGGCAGAGAGCGGGCATTACACGCACTGACCCAGCAATTCCACTCTCAGGCATACACCCTAGACGGATGCTGGCTTGAGTACACTGTGATATCTGTAGAAGAGAACTCATTGCAATCCTGTTGGTATGAACCCATCTGAACCAGCCATGTCAGCCACTGAATGGATAGATAAATTGTGGCATATTCAGATGATTCGATACTCTGTAGCAGGGAAAATGAAGGAGCTACTGCTACACTCTCAACCTGGATGAATCTCAAGCATCAAAGCTGAGAGAGAGAGACAGGACACAGAGAGATATACAGTAATACAACATTGTTTCATTTTTATAGCTTTAAAATGCAAATCTCAACATATATATATCTGTGTGTACAAATATATATATACATATATAAGTCATGAGAAAAGAATTAGGTTACATTTAGGGCAGGGCTAACAACTGGCAGGGAGGAAGAGGGATTTAATCAGGGAAGAGTCCATAGGGGAATTTTATTTTTCACACCTCAAAACTTAATTTTTATTTTTTTTACACTTTTCATTTTGCATTGGAGTATAGGAAATGGCAATCTACTCCAGTATCCTTGCCTGTAGAATCCCATGGACAGAGGAGCCTGACAGGCTACAGTCCATAGGGTCACAAACAGTCGGACACAACCAAGCAACTAACACACACTATAGCCAATTAACAATGCTGTGACAGTTTCAGTGAACAGCAAAGGGGCTCGGCTGCACATACACATGTATCCATTCTTCCTCAAACTCCCCTCCCATCCAGGCTGCCACATAACATCGAGCAGAGCTCCTAGACAGTAGGTCCTGGACCTGCTGTATGTGCAGCTGAGCCCTTGTTGGTTATCCATTTTAAATGTAGCAGTGCGTACAAGTTCTTCCATAAGGGAATATTAAAATGTAACTAATGTCCTGTTTCTTCACTGGATAAGGAAAATCTGAGTATTTGTTTTAATATTTTTCTCTAAATCTTATGTATATTACATTTTATAATAAAACTTCTTGAAGAGAGAGGACGGAAGACAAAAAAAGTATAGGGATCAAGTATAGAGATCCTTTTGAGGAACTGTGCTGTGAAGTAGGGTGCACAGAAAGGGTGCCATCACCAAAGGACTCCTGGGATTGTGTTCCTTTCTTTCTTTTCTTTTTTTTTAAGAGGCCAGATAGGACAATATATTTGCATGATGGGGAGAATGAATGAAGGGAGTGTTTAAGGAGATCAGTCTTCGAGTAGATAAGAAGGAGGCTACAGTTAGAAAAGCAGCTTATGCACTGAAAGAAAAGAGCTAGTTGAACATATGACTTCAAATGCAGGTAGGCTGGTAGATTTATTGGTGAAAAGCTGAGTTACTTCTCTGGTGATTGGTTCTCATTTTCCAGGGAAATGAGAGGCGAGGCTAAAAGGGCAGACAAGGTATTTGAGGTTTAAGGCAAGAGAGGGAAAAAAGCCATCCTGAGGAGTCGGGAAGCATACGTGAAAATGTTCAGGGCTTGCTTGAAGTTTATGTTCATAAATTTAACCTGAGATTGGTCAGAACACTGGTGTGTTTCTCCTTCATCAGGATGAATTGCTCGGGTACAGACGTGGAGTGCTGAGTTAAGACAGTCAGGGTTTTACAAGGTGGGGACAGGGCTGGGGAGCAACGGTGATAAACACTGAGCCGTCCTGATCAAGTGTCGGGAACAGTGGATTGGAAACACTGATGGGTCTGAAGAACTTTGCACAGCAGCGCTGCCAAGTAAGAGAGCTGGAAAGACCTCAGGTGGTGGTCAGGGGACAGAATGCTTCATCCTGAGAGTTTGAAGGGGAAGCCATGAATTTGCTTACCTTTCCCTCCACTCCACAAAGAGCACAGCATAGAACAGGGGGCCGGGGAGGGAAAGGCATTGGAGAGAGAGGTCGAGGAAACAAGAGGCAGGTGTGATGAAGACGCCCCGTGGATGCTGAGTCACTGAGGATGATCATCAGCAGAAGGACGGGAGAGGGAGACTGAGCCAGACAACGTGACCCTCAACAAAGGGGCGGCATGACTAAGAGCTTGGACAGTGACTGCAGCCAAGACAGGTGGCAGTCAGTACCGCCTGGTAGAACTCAGTGGAGATGGTGATTTTGAGAGAGGACAGGGGTGGAAGAGTCTGGAGGCCACACTGAAGGGCAAGTGTATCTCATCTACCCTTAGGCCCAGCAGTAGGCTTTGAGAGTCTAGTGCTGGGCTGGTGGAGTTGGGAGGGGGTCCAAGTCCATGGGGAACAGGCAGACTTTCAGATCCAGTCAGTTGCACAGCTAGAGTTCTGAGAAGGACAGTGTTTGGGAGGGAGAAGAAGGTAGTGTTCATCACAGGACAAGTCCACCCAGGAGAAACGCCCTCTTCATTTGTCTGTCAGGGGATCACTGACTTCCTCATAAGCCAGCACTCTATTGCTCATGTTCTATGGGAACACCTGGTCTTCAAGGTCACACCCATGCTCAACCCTGATGGTGTCTACCTGGGCAATTACAGGGGCTCTCCAATGGGGTTCAACCTGAACCATCACTGGCTGGATCCCTCTCCCTGTGCCCACCCCTCCCTGCATGGGGTGAAGCAGGTTATCACCCAGATGTACCAAGCCCCAGAGCCGCAGCTACTGACGCCAGCACACCCTAGAGCTCATGCTCTGCAACAAGAGAAGCCACTGCAGTGAGAAGCCCTCATACTGCGGCCAGAGAGCAGCCCCCGCTCTCCGCAACTAGAGAAAAACCCCGCACAGCAATGAAGACCCAGCACTGCCATAAATAAATAAAATTATAAGGAAAACAAAAAGGCATCAGGGGCGTGTAGGTTTAGGGACTTCCACGCTGCACAGCTGGATAATCTGAGACAAGGAGTAAATGGGAGAAATAAAATCTAAGAGGTCCATTAGACACCCTCTGCTTAAAGAGATTTCACAGTCAGTGTTGTGCAAGGAGGGTTGACCTGCTATTATTGTCTCGAACAGTATTTACCGTGTACTAAGCGCCTTTTGGACACTGGGCGCCGGATAGAAAACAAAACAGGAAGAGGCCAGGTCTGATGGACAAACGAGAGGACAAGACTAAAGTTACTGCTGGTGTCCAAAAGCTTGGAACTTCAATCTAGCTGTTCTAACTTTTCATTCAACCGGTGAACCTATGGGGGGAAATGTCAAGTCGATTGAAAACATGGTGTTCCCGACAGCCCAGGAAGCTGGAAAAGCTAGAAGGACCCTGTTACCTGTGGGTGACATGGTCCACGAGATGCTGTTTGAACATGAGGCTCCACTTTTTGATTATATTCAGCAGAGACGCTTTAAAGGGCCGCACGTCAATCTTCATCCAACTGTCAAACACCTGGACGGGCTCCAGCCTGCACACATCCTCATGGAGCTTCTCGTAGGAGTCGATCTGTGCCCTGAACTGATGAAGGAGGGGAGGATTCTCTGGGATGCCGTCCTCGGCATGGGCTTCCATCTCCTCGGCTGTGAGCACGCGCCCATACAACAGAAACTGGCCAAGAGCCTCCTTCCGGTCCTCCGTGTAGAGGTAGGAATACTGGCTGAGGGTGCTCCGATAGTCACCGCAGAGGGCCATCATGGCCTGCACCCGCCCCATCAGCTCAGCCCACAGGCCCGCCAGCTCAGCCCTGGCCTCCAAGTCCACCTGGGGGAGCAAGATGGCAATGGAGGGGTGACATTAGCATTTCACAGGGGCCTTCAGGTCTGGTGGGAGGGCAGGTGAGATGCTCGCAGAGCCAGTACCTGATAGTGGGGAGAGCCTTTCTCAGGAGAAAGCCGGGGCACCAAGGATGCTATGCTAAAGATGCTGGTGACGAGACCCTCCACAAGGTCGTAGAAGCCGCCCTTCACGCCAGGCTCCAGCGACGGACGGAAAACCAGTTCTGGGATGGCTAAGCTCAGCTGGGCTTCAAATATTGGGGTGAGTCCTGCCTTACATTCTGAAATACAAAGAAACAAACAGAAGAGAGTGGGTAAGTGGCAAAAATACAACACTGATTTGAAAGCACTCCGAGCGTTTCTTTCCTTTAGAGTTGCTGTTCCGGTCTGAGGAAACAGAAATATAAGCTTTGCTAAAACCCCAGAAAAGGTGAAGGTGGCAGTCCTGCAGCATTGATCAACAGGGGGAAGGACTGCTGGCATTTTGAACAGGCTAATTCCCTGTGCACGGCTGTCCTGGAATTGCTGTTTTTGTTGTTCAGCTGCTCAGCTGTGTCGCATTCTGTGACCCCATGGACTGCAGCACCCCAGACTTCCCTGTCCTCTACTATCTCCTGAAGTTTGCTCAAATTCATGTTCATTGAGTTGATGATGCCATCCAACCATCTCATCCTCTGTCATTCCCTTATCCTGCTGCTCTCAATCTTTCCCAGCATCAAGGTCTTTTCCAATGAGTTGGCTCTTCACATCATGTGGCTAAAATATTGGAGCTTTGGCATCAGGGCATGGCAGGGCATTTACTCTCCTTGTCCTCAGAGGGCACGTCCTGTGACTGATCAACCCAAGCCAGAACGCTTCCACGTTCCCAAAGCTTCTCGTGGAGCAGTACGGCCTCTGGTTGAGAAGGTGTTGGTTTTGCAAAGCCAGTTTCTTGGAAGCGGCAGACATCATCCTGAGCACAAACCAGGCAATTCCATCGGCAGCCACTAGGGGAACAAGGGTGTGCTTGTCCAAGGTCGTGTAGGCTTGGAAAAAAAGGGCAGTCACAATCCCTCCCCATCTGCTCCTTTTCTGTAAAAACAGGACTTGTTTTAATTCTGTAGTCCTGTAGTGATAAAAATTTTAAAAACAGTATAAATAATTAACAAATCCCTGATTACTTGCTAGACTAAACTGCCTTGCTAAATTTAAATCAAAATATAATATGGAACAAGATGTTCCAAGTACAAGATAAATGCTTAGACTCTTATTAATAACCACTTATTTTCTTATACATATATATTTTAGGTAAGAAGTGGATTTATGTCTTTAATTTTTTAATTGGAGGATAATCACTTTACAGTGCTGTGCTGGCCTCTGCCATACACCACCACAAATCAGTCATAATTATATAAATATATATATATATCTCCCCTCCCTCATGAGCCTCCCTCTTCTCAAGAAGTAGCTCTATTTAGAGAGAAATACAGTCCACAGACAGAGTTTGGGCCTTTGCAGAAAGTGAGTGCTGGGTGCTCAGTTGCTCCAGCCATATCTCTTTGTCACCCTGTGGACTGTGGCCCACCAGGCTGCTCCGTCCACGGGATTCTCCAGGCAGGAATATTGGAGTGGGTTGCTAGGCCCTCCTCCAGGGGATCTTGCTGACCCAGGGATCGAACCCGCATCTGTTACGTCTGCTGCTTGGCAAGTGGGTTCTTGACGACTACCACCAGCGGGGAAACTCCACAGGAGATCATAATCCCTATGTCAGATGCCATACCGACAAACTGGATGGCCCTGGTGGTTCCACATCCTTGGCACAAGTGAATCTCTGCAAGAGATGAGAAGAGGAAGAATGTTTCCGGACGCAGTGGGTAGCAGTTAACCCAGGCAAGGTCTGGATTCTGAGAGGTGGCTGGGAAGCCAGACCCAGCCATGGGAATGGTACTGAGCCGGTTTGCCCAAGTGTGAGAGGTGGAGACGGTAAGGTGGACCAGGTGACTGAAGTTGTCCAGCTGGGCGATGGTGAAGGGTCACGGTGGCTTTCCTCTTAGAGGCCGTTCTCTTCAGGCTCCTTCGCCTCCCCTTGATCACCAGCACCTTTGTGTTTCAACCGTAGCTCAGGTGCTACTAAGGCCAGCTCCTGCCCCTTAACTGCCGATACACTGTGGAGGGCGTGTGTTCCCCTCCTCCTACTTCCATGGAGGGAAGATGACTTTGGCTCCCATCCCCTGTCCTCACCCTCCTGCTCCTTGGCTCTCCTTCCCACGAGAGGAGGACAAGTGACACATCAGACAGCCCAGATCTGGAAGGCCGGACAGATGCTGACCCGGGGCAAGTCCCTTGTGCAGCGCCTACACTCAAGTGTGGCTGAAGCATCTTCCTAGAGCTTCTAGAGGAGAGCTGAGTGATGAGTCTCTGAGCTCCACTATCAGACAAGGTTGGGACAGTTCACTAAGATGAGTGCCATTGGCACTGGTCCCTAGGAACTAGCTCTCCAGTCTCGGCACCTGTGTTCACTGCCCGAGGTTCCAGAAAGTGATCTCCCACCTTGTTGACTAGGCCTGAGCCCATTTCCTGCTTCTGTGTCTTCTTGTCCTGTGAAAGCAGAGACCTTGCCTCTGACCTCAGTCACTCCACCTACCAGGACCACGGGGTGGAGCTACCCCGGCGCTGGCCTTGCTCCTCTCTGCGTCGTCAGCGTCTTACAGGGGTTGGATACCCAGATCTGGTCTCAGCCCACCTATTCTAACTCTTCATTTAATTTATCTCCTTGGGTTCTACTCAGCGCCTTAACCTCTCATCTCGCCTCATCCTTCAGTCTTGCTGAGCATGTCAGAATCTACCAGAATGTGAAAGGTTTAACTCAACTTTATTTTTGAACTCTTCTCCCCTTTCCATCCCATCATTTACTAACCTTTACTATAAAATCTTTGGCCCTGTGTCAGTTCAGTTCAGTTCAGTTCAGTTCACTCGCTCAGTCGTGTCCGACTCTTTGCGACCCCATGAATCGCAGCACGCCAGGCCTCCCTGTCCATCACCAGCTCCCAGAGTTCACTCAGACTCACATCCATCGAGTCCGTGATACCATCCAGCCATCTCATCCTGGGTCGTCCCCTTCTCCTCCTGCCCCCAATCCCTCCCAGCATCAGAGTCTTTTCCAATGAATCAACTCTTCGCATGAGGTGGCCAAAGTACTGGAGTTTCAGCTTTAGCATCATTCCCTCCAAAGAAATCCCAGAGTTGATCTCCTTCAGAATGGACTGGTTGGATCTCCTTGCAGTCCAAGGGACTCTCAAGAGTCTTCTCCAACACCACAGTTCAAACGCATCAATTCTTCGGCGCTCAGCCTTCTTCACAGTCCAACTCTCACATCCATACATGACCACAGGAAAAACCATAGACTTGACTAGACGGACCTTAGTCGGCAAGGTAATGTCTCTGCTTTTGAATATACTATCTAGGTTGGTCATAACTTTTCTTCCAAGGAGTAAGCGTCTTTTAATTTCATGGCTGCAGTCACCATCTGCAGTGATTTTGGAGCCCCCAAAAATAAAGTCTGACACTGTTTCAAAGCCCTTAGCTATCTTTTAACAGCTTCAAAGAATGCCCACTGCCTCCTTAATATACCTTCCCCGTCTGAAAGCTATCTCATCCCCAGCTTCTTGTCTCTCTCTTTTTTTTTTTTTAACACAGAAAAACATCTGTTTCTTCTACATAAGCCAGCTGCTACAAACTCTCTGTGTCCTCGAAAGGCCCATGGAGATAGAGTACATTTGGCTTAAACCATGAAACTTATTTATTTATTTTGGCCATGCCATAAGGTGTGCGGGTCTCAGGTCCCCAACCAGGGATCAAACCCAGGCCCCCCACACTGGAAGTGCAAAGTGTTCGCTACTGGCTTCCAGGGACGTCCCTAGAGTAAATCGGCTTTTACGTTTTTATCCTGCTGGCTACGGGTTTCACTGTGTTAGAGCCTGGTTTAGCATCTGGGTTTTGGAGAGGGAGAAGTGTTTTATCTTTGAACAATTTAGAGACATGATGCCTTTTCTGTTTCGCTGTGTACACTTCACAAAATGTTCACACCTTTTGGGAAAAGTCACAGAGCACTCAATGGCCCTTCACTGTAACTCAACAGATGCTATGACTATTACCTTCCCAGTAATAACCCACATCCATAAGCCACTAAATACCAGTATTTTCCAGGAGGTACTTGAGGGAACACTCAATGGCAAGAAAGAATCCATCCAGCAACATATCATCAATGTAGTTAACATAAGTTTTCCAGATACCAGAAGTTGAATCTGCTGAAAAAAGACCCAGGTTTTCCTACAAAATAAAGAAGAGCAGATATAAACCATGTTTAATAATATGCAAGGACTGCTCCTATCATCATGAATGGGAATGAAGACAACACACAGAGAAAAACTGCACTGTTATGAGGAGTCTTCTATTACAGGCAGACCTTGGCTATATTGTGGGTTTGGTTCCAGTCCACAGTAATAAAGCCAATACTGCAATAAAGTCAGTCACACGAAGTTTTTGGTTTCCCAGTTATGTTTACTCTATACTTTAGTCTATTAAGTGTACAATATTATATCTACAAAAAGAATATTCATATCTTAATTAAAAATACTTTATTGCTAAAAAATGCTGTCTATCACCTGAGCCTTCAGGAAATCATTATCTTTTCACAATAGTATCAAAGATCACAGATACAAAGTATGATGATAATGAAAAAGTTTGAAATATTGTTAAGAATTGCCAAAAATTTGACAAGAGAAAAATTGCATGGCTAGACTTTTCTCAGTGCAAGGCTGCAATAAACCATCAATTGAAAACCCAAACAAAAAACAAATGCAGTATCTGTGAAGCACAATGAAGCTAAGCGCAATGAAATGAGAGATGCCTGTATAAGTGTATCAGATCCATTCCTATCTAATGCATGTAACCCTTGCTTGAAAGGAACACAAAGTTAATCCATGAAGGAAATATGATGTTGCAACCTCTCCCTGAGAAAGGAGGATGGGATCAGGCCAGCTTCTCAGGAGGGATGCTGACGGATGCAGAGTGTGCCTCATAGATGCTGACTGACACTGCAGAGGAAACTGCATCAGAGCAGAAGGCAGGGTGGGCAGAAGAATGAATACTAAAGGCAGAGAGCATTACAGCTCAAGACATAAGAAATCTAGGTTCAAGCAAGTAAAGCGTTTCCTAGAAAAGGAGAAATATTTCTTTCTAAGGAGAAATAAACTGGAGTGAATCCCACCCCTGGGTATACATCCAGACAAAGCTCTAATTCGAAACAATCCAGGCACCTCAATGTTCATAGCACCACTATTCACAATAGTCAAGACAGGAAGCAACCTACATGTCCACTGATAGATGAATAGATAATAAGATGTGGTGCATATTTATAATGGAATACTACTCAGTCATAAAAAAGAATGAAATCATGCCATTTGCAGCAACAGGGATGAGCCGAGATTATCATACTAAGTGAAATAAGTCAGAAAGAGAAAGACAAATACTGTATGATATCACTTATATGTGGAATCTAAATCATGATTCAAATGAACTTGTCTGCAAAATAGAAACAGACTCACAGACACAGAGAAGAGATTTGTGGTTGCCAGGGGGTAGTGGGTAGGGGAAGCATGAATCGGAGTTCAGGGTTAGCAGGTGCAAACTATTATATAGAGGATGGATGAGCAACAGGTCCTACTGTACAGCACAGGGAACTTATTCAGTATCCTGTAATAAACCATAATGGAAAAGAACATGAAATAGAATGTGTACATATAACTGAATCACCCTGCTGTATAGCAGAAACTAACACAACATTGTAAATTAATCATTCTTCAATAAAATAAACAGAAAGAGAAATGAGTTGGAGAGTATTGTTGGCATTTAACTAAAAACTTTTATCATACTGAGTGACTTGGAAAATGCACACACAGAAACAAACACATAGTTTGTGTTTGTTCTCCTTCTTTTTACATGGTACAGTCTCCGACCTGGCAGTATGGCAAGTATCAGTTCAGTTCAGTTCAGTTCAGTGGCTCAGTCGTGTCCGACTCTTTGCGACCCCATGAATTCCAGCACTCCAGGCCTCCCTGTCCATCACTAACTCCTAGAGTTCACTCAAACTCATGCAAACTCACGTCCATCGAGTCGGTGATGCCATCCAGCCATCTCATCCTCTGTTGTCCCCTTCTCCTCCTGCCCCCAATCCCTCCCAGCATCAGAGTCTTTTCCAATGAGTCAACTCTTTGCATGAGGTGGCCAAAGTACTAGAGTTTCAGCTTTAGCATCATTCCTTCCACTCAGGGCTGATCTCCTTTAGAATGTACTGGTTGGACCTCCTTGCAGTCCAAGGGACTCTCAAGAGTCTTCTCCAACACCACAGTTCAAAAGCATCAATTCTTCAGCACTCAGCTTTCTTCACAGTCCAACTCTCACATCCATACATGACCACTGGAAAAACCATAGCCTTGACTAGACGGACCTTTGTGTATAGGTCCTTCACTCACCATCACTTTCATCATTCAGCCTTTTTTACAGTAACTTTTCATTTATCATATATCTTCAAAGAAAGTGGCTACCACTTTGCAAAAGTACATTTTCTAGGTGACTCACAGTTACCCCTTTAGGAAACACTTCCAGATTGTAAATCTCATTTTTCTGCTTTTAAATGTCAAAACTCTAAAATTTTCTAAAATGCATTGCCTAAACCTTTCCTTCCTAAGAAGTTTAAAGATTTAGTGGGAGTCCGTCATCTGCAAACGATAGCACAGTGACAATGCAGAGTGGTTCTTAGGTGTTGCTAAGATGTTCACATCTGTCTGCTTCTACAGTTAACTTGTAGTTGTTATAACTGCCTTGTAGAGCTGTTCTATATCTTTTCTACTGTCACCACATCAAGATAGCTAACTGTACCTTTCTACATCAAATCTACTATGGTACAAGGAGCAAACATGTTGGAATTTTCTATAAACCAGGAAGAAACAGCTCAAGTTTCTGATACTAGCTAAGACAGAAGAATGAGATCAGACTTTCCCTTCTGCTACAAACAACTATAGAACTGGATACAAGAAGTAATTATTTGGGTAACTGGATAACAGTATTGGGATATGATCTTGAAGAGAAAGGAAAATTCAAGGTGAGCTTCACAACCACCTGACTTTCTACCTGGAGGCACTTTCCAAAGCATGGCATAGAGAAGTGGACATCAATTAGAGCACCCTTCCTGCTGGACAGAAAAAGACAGCAATTGGGATTTGCTGAGGCTGCCGAGTCCTCTTGGGTCTCTGACTGAGCATTAAGCTGTACGTATTTAGGGCAAGATTCTGCAAAGCTAGGCAGAGAACAGTTACTGGAGGCTCTAAGTTGAATGGGTTTGTGAAGGTCATATAGTGCTGGAAAATGTTAGTGTTTTATCAGAAATAATGAAAAGATAACAGATAACCCAGGACTTCAGTTGAGACCCCAGAAATGCAATGCTTTAGGATTAGAGCTCTATTCTAGAGTAAGGCTTCTTTAGACTCTCCCCAAGGAAGCTTAAAATAAGGCTTCAACAGGATCAAGCTGACCACCAGTGAGTTAACTGCCTACTGAAACAAAACCACCAATTCTTTAAGGGAAATATAACACCCAGATTACAAAGTGGCATCCAACATGTCTAGAACATAATAAAAAATTACTAGACATGCTGAGAAGCAGGAAAATGTGACATTTAACCAAGAGAGAAAATAATCAGTAAAAACAGACTTAGAAAATAACTGTCATACCAATCCTGGGATGTTTATTCCTTAGACTTATTTTATGAGAAAAAAATAAACTTCCTTCACATTAAAAAAGACTCAGAAAATAAAATAGATGTTGGAATTAGTAGATGAGAATGTTATAATTTGATTAAAAACTCCTCAAACTTGGTGAAAAACAGATAAAAATATCACAAACTTCAAGCAGCCTGAATACAAAGAAAAGTTATTTATGTACATCATGGTTAAATTAAAAAGATAAAAAGAATATATTTATTTATTTTTTTTTAATTTTTATTTTAACTNATATAAAGGGACAAAGATATATATTGTGCTGGCTTCTCATCATAAAGTTTGGAGGACAGAAGATTATGAAATGACTTCCAAAAGGAAAACAAAACTGTCTACACAGAATTTTATATTCTGTGAAACTCTTCTTGAAAAACAAAGGTGAAAGAAGGACACTTTCAGATAAACAAAAACTGAGAGATCATGTCATCAGCAGATCTGAACTGCAAGAAATACTAAAGGAAGTTCTTTGGGCCAAAGAGAAATGACCATAGATGTTAACTCAATTCTGCAGAAGTGAAAAACAAGCCTGGAGATGGTGGCTATGTGGGTAAATACAAAACACTATAAAGATTTTCCCCAAAAGTTTTTAAAACACAAAATTACAATATTCTATTGTGGGGTATATTTTATACACACACACACACACACACACACACACACACACACACATACACAGGAACACTCAAAAGATGGCTGGGCAGTCTGAATTGTTGCCAGCTTCCCATGTGCGCTGTGTGCTGTGATAGGTCACTTCAGTCATGTCCAACTCTGCTCATTCATTATTCATTCTAGCTTCAGTAATTGGTAGAACAAATAGAGAAAAAAACTGAAGACTCACACAGATGATCTGAACAATACTATCGACCACTTTGAACTAGCTGATATTTTATAGAACACTACACCCAGCATTTAAAGAAGAAACATATTGTCAATTGCATAAGGAACATCCGGTAAGATAGACCATGAAGAAAAGTGAAAGTGTTAGTTGTTCAGTTGTCTGACTTTCTGTGACCCCATGGACTGTAGCCTGCCAGAGTCCTCTGTCCAAAGAATTCTCCAGGCAAGAATACTGGAGTGGGTAGCAATTCCCTTCTCCAAGGGATCTTCCCAACCCAGGGATCAAACCTCGGTCTCCTGCATTGCAGGTAGACTTTTCACTGTCTGAGCCATCAGGGAAGCCCAAGATAGACTATAGTCTAAATCATAAAACAAGAATTGATGAATTCCTAATAACTGAAATTTAACACTTTAAAACAAAATCATAACATTCTGTTGTGGGGTATATCTTATACACACATGCACACATACGGCAGCACTGCTAAAGATGGCTGGGCAGTTTGAACTGTTGCCGGGTTCCCATGTGTGCTCTGTGTTTCCTCTGCCTACAGTGGAATTACACAGTATCAATTTCATAAAGCCACCCAGGTGGTAGCTTGCTTTGAGGAAAGTAATGCTCAAAATTCTCTAAGCCAGGCTACAACACTATGTGAACCATGAACTTCCAGATGTTCAAACTGGATTTAGAAAAGGCAGAGGAACCAGAGATCAAATTGCCAACATCCACTGGATCATTGAAAAAGAGAAAGAGTTCTAGAAAAACATCAACTTCTGCTTTATTGACTATGCCAAAGCCTTTGACTGTGTGGATCACAATAAACTGTGGAAAATTCTTCAAGAGATGGGAATAACAGACCACCTGACCTGCCTCCTGAGAAATCTATATGCAGGTCAAGAAGCTACAGTTAAAACTGGCCATGGAACAACAGACTGGTTCCAGATTGGGAAAAGAGTACATCAAGGCTGTATATTGTCACCATGCTTATTTAACTTATATGCAGAGTACATCATGAGAAATGCTGGATCGGATGAAGCACAAGCTGGAGTCAAGATTGCCGGGAGAAATATCAATAACCTCAGATATGCATATGACACCACATTTGTGGCAGAAAGCAAAGAACTAAAGAGCCTCTTGATGAAAGTGAAAGAGGAGAGTGAAAAAGTTAGCTTAAAACTCAAGATTCAGAAAACTAAGATCATGGCATCTGGTCCCATCACTTCACAGCAAATAGATGGGGAAACAAAGGAAACAGTGAGAGACTTTATTTTGGGGGGCTCCAAAATCACTGCCAACTTAGACAGCATATTAAAAAGCAAAGACATTACTTTGCCAACAAAGGTCCATCTAGTCAAGGCTATGGTTTTTCCAGTGGTCATGTATGGATGTGACAGTTGGACTATAAAGAAAGCTGAGCACAGAAGAATTGATGCTTTTGAACTGTGGTGTTGGAGAAGACTCTTGAGAGTCCCTTGGACAGCAAGGAGATCCAGCCAGTCCATCCTAAAGGAGATCAGTCCTGGATGTTCATTGGAAGGACGGATGTTGAAGCTGAAACTCCAATACTTTGGCCACATGATGCGACGAGCTGACTCATTTGAAAAGACCCTGATGCTGGGAAAGATTGAGGGCAGGAGGAGAAGGGGATGACAGAGGATGGGATGGTTGGATGGCATCACTGACTCAATGGACATGGGTTTGGGTGGACTCCAGGAGTTGGTGATGGACAGGGAGGCCTGGTGTGCTGCGGTTCATGGGGTCGCAAAGAGTCAGACAAGACTGAGTGACTGAACTGAACTGAAAATCACTGCAAATGGTGACTGCAGCCATGAAATAAAAAACTTGCTCCTTGGAAGAAAAGTTATGACCAACTTAGACAGCGTATTAAAAAGCAGAGACATTACCTTGCCAACAAAGGTCCATCTAGTCAAAGCTTTTCCAGTAGCTTTTCCAAAGGTTTTCCCAGTAGTCACGTATGGATGTGAGAGTTGGACTATAAAGAAGGCTGAGGACTGAAGAATTGATGCTTTTGGACTGTGGTGTTGGAGAAGACTCTTGAGAGTCCCTTGGACTGCAAGGAGATCCAACCAGTCCATTCTAAAGGAGATCAGTTCTGAATATTCATTGGAAGGCGTGCTGCCGTCCATTGGGTCACAAAGAGTCGGACAACACTGAGCAGTTAAACTGAACCCAGGTGGTGGAGGTGGTTTAATCGCTGAATTGTCTCTGACTCTTTGAGACCCCATGGACTGTAGCCCACCAGCTTCCTCTGTCCATAGGATTTCCCAGGCAAGAATGCTGGAGTGGGTTGCCATTTCATTCTCCAGGGGATCTTCCTGACCCAGGGATCAAACTTGCATCTCCTATGCATTACAGGCCAATTCTTTACCAGTGAACCACCTGGAAAGCCTAAGCTATCCAGAGAAGTTCCAAATACATGGAAATTAAACAATATACTCCTAAATGACCACTGAGTTAAAGAACAAATCACAAGAGAAAAAGTTTAAACTTGAAATGATAATGAGAATGAGGCAGAAGAAATTTGGAGAATGCAACTGAAGAAGTAGTATGAGGGAAATTTATATCATCAAACATTTGTATTAGAAAGGAAGACAGGCTTGGAATCAATATGCTTAAGCTCCTACCCTCATAGGCTAGAAAAGAAGGATTGAGCAAAGTAGTCCCAAATAGACTAAAAAGAAAGAAATGATAAAGAATAGATTAGTAAACTAGAAAACAGATAAAGAAAATTTAAAAGGTCAAAAGTACAACATTTTATTGGTCTTCAAAAACTACAGAAAACCCAAAGATAACAAGTAGTGACTGACTGCGCATGAGATCAACCCATGAGAACTGCCCACGGCCTCTTCAGTAGAACTGGAGCTGGTGGCCATTTATGACTTACAGCTCTTTTCCTTTGTCCATCTTGGATGATAAGACACAAGGATTCCCTGCTCACAATGCAGGGCAGAGTCTTACTGCATGAAGGGCATGCACGCTCATTTGCTAAGTCATGTCCTACTCCTTTGCGACCCCATGGACTATAGCCCACCAGGCTCCTCGGTCCAAGGGGTTTCCCAGGCATGAATACTGGAGTGGGTTGCCATTTCCTCCTCCAGAGGCTCTTCCTGACCCAGGGACGGAACCTGTGTTTCCTGCATTGGCAGTTGGGTTCTTCACCTCTGAGCCACCAGGGAAGAGCAGTGCTCTGCGTTTTCCCTTCTGTTTATCGAGTGCATCTTGTGTCTCTCCAGGCTCAGTAGGGCTAGGTCATGAAGATGATGCTGGAGGGCCACACTACATTGTGTGGATGAGTTTGGGGGGCTTCCCTGATAGCTCAGCTGGTAAAGAATCCACCTGCAATGCGGGAGACCTGGGTTCAATCCCTGGGTTGGGAAGATCCCCTGGAGAAGGGAAAGGCTACCCACTCCAGTATTCTGGCCTGGAGAATTCCATGGATTGTATGGTCTACAGGGTCACAAAGAGTCAGACACGACTGAGCGACTTTCACTTCACTCACAATGCAGTAGATAATTCAGGATTCTGCACTTGGCATCTCCTTCTACCCGTTGGGGTTTTGTGTGTGACGTTAATGTGTGTGGCAACTAAGTGGTGTCACTATTAAGATAGCTTTAATGTTGACACACTGATACCAGAATGTGACTTGGCACTCTCTCTACCCATTAGTTTTAGCTTTTTTGCTATCAGTTTTAACTTCTACCAATGACTGCAGAAGACACAGCATCTATTGGTTGTTCTAATTCCCAAATCACTTCTAGCACCCAAACACTCTCCTTGGCACTTTTCCTGGACTGGTGGGATGTGTGCCTGAGAGGCTGGTTATTACCTGCACAAGGGCATGGATCTTCAGGCCAGATTCTTTGATGTGACAGTAATATTTTTCCACTCGATCATGCTGATCATCCATAGAGAGAAGGCATTCCTTTTTCCCATCTTTTCTCTTAAATATTGGTGACATCCATGTTTTCATGATGCTCTGAATCTCTTCCACGTTGTCTTTAGTTTTCTGAATTCTTTGTTCGAGATCATGAATACTATTGGTGATCTGAATGACATAATCCCAAATACCTGCTCCCCAAAAGAAACAGCATTAATTGAAATAGCTTATAGTGGCAGAGCAAAAGGTGTGATTGCTCTGAAAGATAGGGATTTCATACTTGTGGGTTTTATAAGACTTTTCTGCACAGGCTAGTTTGTCATCATCAGAGCTTTTTCCATCCTGGCTACATCATTAAGCAACCCCTTATGCTAACCCTGGTTACATGTTCTTTGAGGGTGGGGGTGGTGTTCCCCTATATCTCACAGATCATAGTCTCCCCCACAGTCCTGCACATGGAACCCTGCATGTGTTAATCAGTCAATGAACATTTATGGAATTGAAGTGAAGCGAAGTGAAGTGGTTCAGTCGTGTCCAACTCTTTGCGACCCCATGGACTGTAGCCTACCGGGATCCTCCGTCCATGGGATTTTCCAGGCAAGAATACTGGAGTGGGATACCATTTCCTTCTCCAGGGGAACTTCCTGACTCAGGGATCAAACCCGGGTCTCCCGCATTGTAGGAAGAGACTTTACGGTCTGAGCCACCAGGGAAGCCACTTCCAATTCCAATTATGGAATTGAACTGGAGGGTATATGAAAAGTAAGTGCATAGTTCCCTTATTTAAGATGCTTTTGGTTCAATTAAGAAAAAGTCTTCCCTTGGGCTTCCTTGTGGCTCAGTTGGTAAAGAATCCGCCTGCAATGCAGGAGACCTGGGTTCGATCCCTGGGTTGGGAAGATCCCCTTGAGAAGGGAAAGGCTACCCACTCCAGTATTCTGGCCTGGAGAATTCCATGGGGTTGCAAAGAGTTGGACAAGACTGAGTGACTTTCACTTTCACTCTCTAAGAAAAAGTAATGAAAGTAGAAAGAAGAAAAAAATAAACCATCCAGAATTCTACTACTTGGGAAAAAAAAGAGGAAAGAGAGGGTTACAATGATGTGTGCTTTGCTGCACTCAGTCACTCAGTCAAATCCAACTCTTTTGTGACTCCATGGACTGTAGCCCGCCAGGTTCCTCTGTCCATGGGATTTCCCAAGAATACTGGAGTAGGTTGCCATTTTCTTCTTCAGGGCAGTCTTCCTGACCCAGAGATTGAACCCACATCTCTTGCATCTCCTGCACTGGCAGGCTGATTCTTTATCACTATGCCACCTAATATAGTGTAATTCCTCCTCCATGGAGTGCCTGGTATATGCTTGAGACTATGGGTGAGTTCATGCAAACTCCCCAGACTGCGGTAGCAAAGATGTTCAAACCTCCTAGCCACAGGGAGGAGGCAGAAGAGGGACACAATTCCTCCACGTCCTCTCTGCTTTGGATACATATTCGAGAGCATGGAGTCATGTTTCAAACCCAAATCAGGTTAATCGGGGAGTAAAGTGAGGTTCTACCAACTATTAGAATCTTGACTCTCAGCCTTTTCCCCAGACTCCCGGTGGAGGCCTGTTACCTTCTGTCTTCCAGCTCAGAGTCTCCTCTGCAGCTCTCAGGCAGAGATCAATATCTTGCAGCTCTTCCTGAACTAATGGAAATTCCACCTCAAGCAGAGTTTTTATAACCTTGTTGTACCAAGTTGCCGTCAACTCCAAATTAGCCACGAGCTGCCGGTAGAACTCTCTGGAGGAGAACATGGCTGCTGCTGTCTCGGGGATGTGCATCATTTGCTGGGGTTGAAGATAACTCATTTCTTTCAGCACAGAAACCAGCTGGAGGAAAGAGTCGACATGAGTTTCTGCGGTTCAGTGATACCGAATAGCAGCAATATAGGTCAGGACCGGGAAACCCCAGAGGGCTTTCTGGGTCTCTTTTTTTTACTTCTACTAGTTTCTTAAATCTTCTCTGAAAAGGAAAATTGAGTATTAGGCACAAAGAAGATGATCAGGAAGCACTAAGACTTATTGAATCTGTAAATCACAAAGAGTAAGAAGAGGAAAACCTGAGAAAGAAGAAGCCAGTGATAGCCAAGGGGGGCTCTAGCTTGATGTTTTGGGGCATGTGGACGATGAAAACAGGGGCTTCCGTGGTGGCTCCAACAGTAAAGAATCTGCCTGCAGTGCAGGAGACCTGGGTTTGATGCTTGAGTCAGGAAGATCTCCTGGAGAAGGGCATGGGAACCCACTTCAGTATTCTTGCCTGGAGAATCCCATGGACAGAGGAGCCTAGCGGGCTATAGTTCCATGGGTTGCAAAGAATCGGAATCAAGTGAGCGACTATCACTTTCCATGATGAGATCGATCAGTCCCTGGTTGAGGAGCCATGCTCTGTGGTGGGGGTTGGGGGCTGGGGGGTGGTCAGGGGAAGGATTAGGATCACCCACATGCATGAGGACCATCTGCCCCCTCCCCACAAGGTCAGACACGTGGTCACAGACACTGGCAGCGTTGAGAGGAGGTGCCCGTTTTACAACTTTAGTTGTGAAATATAATTATTGGAAATATCCCTTAGTTTCTGTAACCCATTCCTGGCATGCCTTGTGCTTTAATATACTAAAGTGAAAGCGAGAGCTGCTCAGTCATGTCTGACTCTTTTGCGACCCCATGGACTGTAGCCCACCAGGCTCTTCTGTCCATGGAATTCTCCAGGCAAGAATACTGGACTGGGTTTGCCATTTCCTACTCCAGGAGATCTTCCTGACCCAGAGATCAAACTTGGGTCTCCCACATTGCAGGTGGATTCTTGACCATCTGAGCTACCAGGGAATCCTTATTCTAGAGGCTTAATATACTAGGAGGTCAGGAAATAGTGTCACGCAGGCCTCTCTGAACTTCTTGAGGGGAGGCATTGAGTTTAGTGGGAAGTGCAGAAGGGAAAAGCCAGGCAGATGTGGTCCTGTGCAAAAGACAGAGGCCTCCAGCAGGGTTTCCAGACATCCCATTCTTCATCCCTTGCTAATTTATTGTGTTATCTCGGAGTTGACTGAGGACTGATGCATATAACGACAGGTGACAAAACCCAGAGCAAGCCCGATTCCCCCATCCCCAGCCCCACCTCCATATCAAGACTCCTGGGTTCCCAGTTCTCCTTCCAGTGGTTCTGGGCCAGCTCTCATTGCTTCCCTGACAACACTGAGACAAAGGCTCATCCTTTAGCTGGGAAATGACCTCAGCCTCCTAGTTTATACTGAAATAAGCTCAAGATAGATATTAAAATTTTTATATTTAAAAAATGAAAACAAAAATTGAATAAAATGTGGACTGTTTATATAATACTGCAGTAGAGAGGCCCGTTTCAAATGTACAACCAGAAAATAAAAGATAAGGTGGGCCCAGTTGACTCTGATACCAAAAGAGCAGTGGTATTTTGCAGTAACTTTCTGTTGTGTGACATCATAGCAAACTCACTGGGGAACCCTGGAGGAAAACATGAAGAATGGACAACTTAAGAAAACACTACAGCCTAGGATTCACTCCCTCCAAAAAGGAAATCCAGGGTGCAAGTTCTTTGGACCACCTTTTGCATATTCTTATAAAAAGCCTGTTTGCCTTTGAAATCAGTAGAGTCAAAAATGCAACTCTTAGAGACCAAAAGGAAGTTCCCTCCATCGACTTACCTGTGGACTAAAGTTGACAGTGATCTGCTTTGTTTCCGGGTCACGTCTCAGAAGTGGCCGTGAAAGATTGTACTGGGACTTCTCTGCTACTGTTTGACACCAGTCCCCATAAAGTCTTGTTTCATACCTGTGAGATCAGAGACAATAGGCACCTCATAAGCACCCTCCTAGCTTCCCAACATCTGGCAATGATTAACTGAAGATATATCTATATAGATAGATGTATATATAAAATAGCATCTCTATCATTGTTGTTTAGTCACTAAGTCATGTCCTACTCTTTTGTGACCCCATGGACTATAGCCCACCAGGTTCCTTTATGCATGGAATTCTCCAGGCAAGAATACAGGCAAGAATACTGGGTTGCCATGCCTTTCTCCAGGGGATCTTCCTGGCCCAGGGATCAAACCTGCATCTCCTGCGTTTCCTGCATTGGCAGGAGGATTCTTTACCACTGAACCACCAGGGACGCCAACCTCTCCATGTCTATCTTTAAGACGTATGTCTCATGAATTGAAGATGCTAATTTGTAAAATATCTGAGTACATTATGAAGTCAGAGTCATTGACTCCGCCAAGCACGGCAGCTTCTATACGTAACCCCTCGTTTCTAAAGGTGGCATAACTTAAATCATAGGAGAGTGGAAAGAGAGGCTCCATGTGACCTTTGGGGGATAAGGGAAGTGGCCATTAGACTTAGGAAACGTTGGAAGAAGTTACTGAGTGAGTAAGGTCTGCTCGCATACTAATCTTCACATAGCTCATGGACATGCACTGGTCAGTCATTTCACACTGATGTATTGGGCTTGAGAGATGAAATGATGAATAAATGAAATGATAAATGATGAATGAAATGATGAATAAATACCCCACGACAAATGTAGCTAGTGCTACAACCCCAGGTCAGTGGAGGAGACAGTGAGTATAACCCCAGGGAGTGTACAGGCGGCAGGCTTCGAGTGGCAGAAGAAGGTGAGTGGGTGGGGGTGATAAAGAAGATGCCGGGGAGGGCCTCACACAGGCGGGGCTAGACTGATGGTCTGCTGAGTCTCAGAAGATGAATGGTGGCTGGGCAGCGATGGGGGAGTGAGTGTTCACAGCAGGTGCAACAGGGTGGACTAGGGTGGAGTGAGGAGCAGCAGGCTGTGTGCCGCGTGCTGGGGACGGTGAGTAGACAGTAGGTCAGAGGGAGGAGGGGGGCGAGGGCCAGGACTGGAAAGGGAGGCTACATCAGTGAGCACTTCTGCCTTCTTTTTAAAAATTTATTGGGCTGCACCAAGTTTTAGTTGTAGCATGCAGGATCTTTAGTTGAGGACTATGAACTCTTAGTTTTGGCATGGGGGAATCTAGTTTCCTGACTAGAGATGGGACTGGGGCTCCCTGCATTGGGAGTGTGGAGTCCCAGCCACTGGACCACCAGGGACGCCCCCAGGGAGCATTTCTCATTTCACATTAAGGAGATGATGGAGGCACTGAGAGGCTTCCCAGATGGGAGTGTGTGGGGATACGGGGTGTGGGGACAGGGGATCCAATGACGATGTGGGCGCTGAGGGACAGAGGTCCAGAGCAGGGAAGCTCGGAGGAGCTGCTGCAGCAGCTCAGGCCCAAGACGCTCTGGTCTCTGCTGAAGATGTAGGGGGTGGGGACACAGAGGAGGGGCAGATTGGAAGCTAGAATTTGGGAAGTCGAAGGGACAGAACGTGGCAACCTGGTAGGTGGGGATGGCCCAGCTAATGCGTCTCCACAGTGCTAAGTGTGACCACAACTGTAAGCATAATTATCATGTCTACAGCCCTCCTCTCCTGAATCAGGAGACGAGCCAGCATCAGAGAGAAGCAGCAAGATGTGGGCTGTATCTGGACCCTGTCCCCTCAAGAGACCAGACAATTGTGAGCCCATGTAGAAGCTTCATTCTTGTGCTTTCCCCATGAAAGGACTCGGGCGGTATTTTTTTCTAACCTACTGTCTCTTCATGCAGTGCCAAATGTCACCTTCTGCTTAGCGAGCAGCGACTGACTTCCTGGGACCCTGATCTCGGGGAGACACGGGGAGCGCCCCACCTCTAGTTCTGCCGAGTTAGAAAACTCACTCCCCTCAAAACTACCCTGGAAAAGCACCTGTTTCTAGACTAGAGCCGCGTCCCCCGGGGACCTGGTGTGTGCGACCCAGAAGCACTGTTTTCACTGTATCGTGATTGTAACATGAAACATGGAGGGACGCTTCCCTGCTGCTGGGGAACATGGGCACACTCGGGACTGCACCGGACAAGGTAGAGTGGGGCGGGGGGCAGGGGGAAGAGGGGAACGGGTGTTGGCAGGGGGCCTCAGTATACAAAAAGATCCAACCGCAGAAGTGGCTTACTTTTCCAGCAACGAGAGAGTGTCTTCGTATTTTTGTATCATACGCTTTGCTTCGGCAGATTCCATGCAACTACCCGTACAAAAGAGAGAGAAAAAAAATGACATCGAGTTAGAAGTTGAAATAATGATCTGAGTGACCAACTGCAGCCAGCCTGAGATTGAATAGCCTCCCGGTCCAGTTTCCAAAGGCAAAGGCCCCTGAATGAGCCTGCTGCTTTTCCTCCTGAACATCCTCCACTGGCCACTAGAGGGCAGGTGTGCTTCCCCAAATGCAGGCAGCAGTCAGGTGACAGGACAGCCCCTCTCCTCCAGGGCTCCACCAGCCCCCTCGCCCTGGCCACTCAGTCGTGCCCCGGGAAAATGAAGTCCTTCAAAAACTTAACGGGAGATTGAGACACGAAAGAAAAATTCTAGGTGCTGCATTTTCCTGAATTTAAAAACAAAACTGTATATAACATAACAAAACTATATAACATTATATACATGTATGTGTATATGCACATAACGATGCATATATAAAACAACTATTTATATACACATCCCCACATATTTAAGCATTGTTATACACATAACTGAATATATACTTATATATTTTCTGTTCTCTGAAATCCATCTAGGACATGTAATGGGAAATTCTGCTTATTACTCATTGCCATGGTATTTTTTGGGGGGCATNCTCATTGCCATGGTATTTTTTGGGGGGGGGGGGTGGGTTGGTGGTGAGCAGAGGTGATTTGTGAGTTCTTTATTTTATTAACTTATTTATTTCAGGTTGCACTGGATCTTCGTTGCTTTGCATGGGCTTTCTCTAGTTGCGGAACACAGGCTTCTCCTTGCAGTGGCTTCTCCTGTTGCGGAGCACAGACTCTAGGGCACGTGGGCTTTGGTAGCTGTGGCTTGCAGCTTCTAGAGCACAGGCTCAATAGCTGTGGTGCAGGGGCTTTAGCTGCTCTGAGGCACGTGGGATCTTCCTAGACAAGGTATCGAACCCGTGTCTCCTGCATTGGCAGGCAGATTCTCTGCCACTGGACGCCAGGGAAGCCCCACCATGCTTCCATGAGGGCCCCTCCCACCTCCTGCATCCCCAAACTTGAGCACACACCACACACATACATGCACACAGACACACACGTGCATACACTCATATGCCCACGTGTGCAGACACATGCTCGGAGGCTTCTCCAGGTCCACTGGGGACCACAGAGGTGCTATTACCCACACCTGCTCCCTGGTACTGACACTTCTTTACAACACAAAAAGACAGTCCAGCTCCTGGGAAAGCTGAAGTGTCCATAACTTTCAGAAACCTTCACACGAACTGTGTTGGAGGATCTTGTTTGTTCTGCTGGCAAAACGAGGCAGCTTATTGCAAAGATTCTTTAAAACCCATTTGCTCTTTAAGCCAACACAGGATTTCTTCACAAGCTCCCTTGAGCTTCGATAAATGCCCTCATGCCTGCAGAGAAAGCACTGGATTTCCTGGCTTTTTTCCCAGTCACTTGATTCCTTTTCCTGGTGAAGGAACAGAGGCATCTGCAGGACAGCGAGGACCAGGGGTAGGTTCAGACCAGGTGGGTGGGTTCAGACCAGCCCTCCCCTCAGGACCCCTGGGGTTTCCACAAGTCTCCTGACCCCAGTTCTCAGTTTCTACCTGAAAAAGAATGAAGCTACATAGGAAACAGCAATCCCACCACTGGGCATATACCCAGAGAAAACCATAATTTAAAAAAAAAAGATATATTCACCCCACTGTTTATTGCAGCACTATTTTTTTTTTATGTCTACAGCTTGTTTATTTTTTTTTTGTTTTTTTTTAATATAAAAAGCACAATTTATTAATACAAAGGACATAAAGCAGATACACATAGTTGATTAAACTAGAAAAATGTATGTACAAACTTTCAAATCAGATTAACAGTTCAATCAATATTGCAGCACTATTTACAATAGCCAGGACGTGGAAGAAACTTAAATGTCCATCAACAGAGGAATAGATGAAAAAGATGTAGTACAAAGACACAGTGGAATATTACTCAGTCATAAAAAGGAATGAAATGGAGTCATTTGCAGAGATGTGGATGGACCTACAGACTGTCACACAGAGTGAATGAAGTCAGAAAGAGAAAAATATTGAATATTAAGGCACATATGCACAATCTAGAAAAATAGTAAAGATAACCTTATTTGCAAAGCAGAAACAGAGACACAGATATAGAGAACAAACTTGGTATGGATACCAAGGGGGCGGGGGTGGTGGTATGATGAATTGGGAAGTTGGGATTGACATACATACACTATTAACACTGTGTATAAAATAGATAACTTATGAGAACCTACAGTGTAGCACAGGGAACCTTACTTATATGGATATCCATAGCTGATTCACTGTGCTATACAGCAGAACCTGACACAGCAGTGGAAAGCCACCAATTTAAAAAAATAAAAGGAACGACTTTAGAGGCGAGAGTGGCTTCTCACACCTCAGCCCCTGTGACTCCCCTGGAAGGCTGGAGAAGCCACAGAAATAAGTGCATCAAACTCCCTGTAGATTCTGCTTTACTTCATGGTGAAGAGTTGACAAACGAGTTCATAAACATATGATAGAGTATATGCACAAATGTGAGTTCATGATTAAAATAAGTGGATATTTTCATGGGAGGCATGGAGGATAGGGTGGCGTGCCACTCAGATGCCCTCATGGGGACCACCCGCCACCCCCAATCTGCCTTCACCAAGAATTCGGGGTGCTGATGACACCTCCCTCTTTGGGAACAGTCTCAGCCGACCAGACAGAACTGCCTCCTTTCCCAGGGCCACACCCCCTAACACCCCACAGCCACTTCCAGTGACCAGCTGATGTAGGGGGACAAAGGCCAGGCAACCCTACAGGGTCAGACTTCCCCACTGGGCAGCTGTGCTACAGCTCAACTCCTCCTCTGCCTGGTTCCCGCCCCTCCTTGTATCCCCCTGACATCCTGCCCCAGGCACTGGTCCCTAAAGCATCCCTGTTAACTCCTGCACACGTGCCTCGGAGTCTGCCCCAGGACAGCTCCCACAGGACACATTCCCAGACAAAGCTTTGCCACCTTCCCTGGCCGTTCTCATATCTTCTCCCTCCCACCTCAGAGCAGGGAGCATATTGGAGAAGATAGGGGCTCAGCTGGACTCTGGACTAAGCTCCCTGTGGCTGAGGGAGCCCCTGGGGAGGGCTCTGGGCAAGGACCCCTGAGACCTAGATGCCTGTTCCATTTCTGTCTTTGTTCTTTCTGGACTCCAGGCAGGTCACCTCATTTCTATCTGCCTCGGTGTCTCCGTCTGCAAAATGAAGCACTTGCTCAGACAGTGTAGTAAGTAGATAGATCTCCCAGTGGGCAGATGTGACCCACAGGCACGACGGCTTGACTAGTATTGAGTTTGAAAAACAAGAGGAATGCTTGTTGGTTCTAAAGCTGGGTGTCTCATGCTTGTGAGACCAAATTCCCAATCATGAACTCACATTTGTGTGTATACTCTGTAATGTATTTATGAACTGGCTACTGAAAGTGGTTTTGATTCCTCACCATGAAGTGAAGTAGAATCTACAGGGAACCTCCAGGCTTTCAGCTTCTTTCCAACAGTTGGGAGATTTCTCACATCTTTGTTTCTCCTCGGCTTTAGACGGTGTGGTGGAGGCTTCCTTCAGACCCCAGCCTGGCTTTTTATTGCCATTTAGTCGCTAAGTCCTATCTGACTCTTTGTGACCCCCTGGACTGTAGCCTGCCAGGCTCCTCTGTCCATGGGATTTCCCAGTCAAGAATACTGGAGTGGGTTGCCATTTCCTTCTCCACACAATCCTCCTGACTCAGGACTGAACCCACATCTCCTGTGGTGCAGGTGGATTCTTTATCACTGACCCACCAGGGAAGCCCTTGGCCAGTAGCTACCTGGCTGCTATGAACTGAATGTTTGTGTCCTCCCCACGTTCAAATGCTGAAGCCTAAGGGAGGGCTTTGGGAGGAGATTAGGTCGGGGCAAATCCCCCACAAATGGGATGAGTGCCTGTATGAGGAGAACTCAGACAGCTCTCCAGTCCCTCCTGACAAGTCTGAGGTTGGTCATCTGTGAGTCAGGAAGCAGGTCCCCCTGAACAGACACCAAATCTGCCGGCACCCGGACCATGGACACCCCAGCTTCCAGAACTGAGAAAGCGAGATTGCTGATATTTATAAGCAACCCCCTTCCCAATCTATGGTATTCCTGAATGGACTAAGACACTGCCTGATTGTTGGAAATGGAAAGAAAAGAAGATGATCTTTGTGCCTCAAGGAAGTGAGTCGAGTTGCTATGATGCTCAAAATTCAGAGCGACAGCAGAAGTGTGAAATGAACCTGCATTTCAGGAACGGGGTACTCACGGGTGTGTCATGCGTCTAAAGTTGTCGAAGGGACCCTGGATGCGCTGCCTCAGCTCCTGTGCCCAGCGGAGGCCCCCGGCCACAGGGGGCATGTTCTTGTGCACGGAGGAGAACCCTGGGGACAGGGCACAGCAGACTGAAGTGAGGCTCTCACCCTGAGCCCTGCTCTGCCCACGAACAACTCCCTGTATCATGGGGGTGGTCCCATACACCATAGGGATGGTCCCAAACGTCCTGGGGATAGCCCCACATAAAGCTGAGGCCAACAGAATTTCTGGATGACTTCCTCAGGGAACTTCATCCTTAATGACCTTACTGTGAAACCTGTTTATAGATAGAGTGGTCCTGTTACTCCAGCGCTTAAAACTTTTGAAAATTTCCCATTGCCTGAATAATGAACTCTGGATTCCCTAATAGGGTGTTCAGAGAACGTCACGACCTGGTCCCAAACTCAATGACTGACCTGATCTCCCTGTATACGCCTTGTTTGGCTACGGGCAGGTCCGACTAGTCACCTTCTACAGCCTGTCGTGCCTTTGCTTCCAAGGCCATGGCCTCTTCTCTCTGGCTGTCCATCTCCCCATCTTTCGGGTCCAGCACAAGGCCACCATCTCCATAAACTCTCCTCCCACCTCCCAGACCAATTCATCCTGTTTTGCTACATTATCTTTTATTCTTGTCATTTTGCTTTTCTTTTTTTTTTGGCTGTGCCCCTTGGCATGTGGGATCTTAGTTCCCACACCTGGGATTGAACTCATGTCCCCGGCAGTGGAAGGACACAGTCTTAACCACTGCATTGCCAGGGAAGTTCCTTGCTACAGTTCTTTATAACTCCATTTATGCCAATTGTGTTCCTTGAAGAACCACCTTTCAGGATTAATTGTTCTCTCCCTCGGCCTCTGCATGCAGTGCCCACAAATGGACCATACATACAGCATGGCCTTAAGAAATGTTTGCAAAGCTGAACTGAACTGGTTGACTTTCAAACAGATGAGACAGGGCATCTAAGAACTGCAATAACAGCAGAGACGCCACACCTCAGTGTGTAACTGCCCACTGTCAGACTCCTGATGGCTCCTCCTTCTGAAAGCATGGTTGGTAAGGCACTGAAAAGGATGAGAACCTTTTCTCAGACATGTGCAAATCTACTGTGGCATTGAGGTATGTTGAAGATTAATCAGTGTGGTAGCATGGATCGAGGTTCAGCTCATACGTTACGCTGAGGTTTCCACTGACCAGAGGCAGCGGTCAGGACTTCACCAGTCTGGGTCAGTCTGCCAAACCTGCCCCAGACATGGGGAAATGCACAGTTCAGTGAACTCGACTATTGTGCAAGATGGTCTGGAACTTCATGCAAGAAGAGTGTGCTTTTGGAGAATGTCCTAGAGCCACAGCAGATGTGCAACCAGAGGACCTGAGCCCTTTCTGCTAATAGACGCCCCCATCCACGTCTCCTGGCAGCAAGCTTACCATGCTCTGCCTCCTCCTGGACACGCTGACTGTGGATCAGCCTCACGGCATCCAGATCCTCGCTGAACATGCGGATGAGCACCAGATATCTTTCAGAGGCATCCCGTGCTACCACTGGTCTCTCCAGGAGGCTTCCTGCTATGTCCAGCAGCTGCTAAAAGAGGCAGAGGAAGATGGGGAAATGTCACAGACCCAACCATTCCATCGTTACATTAATCCTCTAGCCCAGTTTTTTCCTTCATACGTCTGTCCTCCAAGGTAAGAGGGTCATGGATGGACAATTAAGAATCAGCAGAAGAAGACAAAAAAAGAATTGGCAGATATTCATAGCCTGTCCATCTCACCTTTGTTTCTGAAGGAGGGATCCCTGTGTGCTGAATGACCTACTGGACCCTCCTCTCGTGTTGTGAGAAGCTGAGTAGAGGGTAACACAAAGAGAAAATGAAAGGCGTCAGAAAGAGTAAGCTGATATACATCATAAAGGCCTGACGCAGAGATGGAGGGTGATGATGCAGAAGAAACAAGAAGCTAAGTGGGCTGGCTGCTGGGGAGAATCAGGAGGGCTAAAAGTTGAGAGTGGGGGCAAGAAAAGAGTTTCAGAGAGCAGTTGCCCCCAGAAGGCAGTGGTTTCGAGGACCCTTTGAAGATGCTTTCTGTGCATCATGACTGCCCTGCCCCCTTGGTGGGAACAGCGGGATCAAAATGCTAAAAGGCTTTTCGTCATCTCCTGGTTGCTAGACTGTTTCTCTGATTGTGATGCTACCCTGAGACAAGGTCACGGCAGAGTGGATGAGTTCACTTGTGTTAACGATGCAACAATACTAGGACCACACTGCTTTCCAACCCCAAATCACCCAGATCCCAGGAGACAGCAGAAAGGAGCTCTCCCTCCACAGAGGCATAAGCAAGCAGTTCTCACCGAGTTCTGGCTCAAATATCCTGTTGGGAGGGGTGGGCTGAAGGACCACTGCAGCCAACCTGCACCGTCCAGCTTGGGTTCTCTGACCCGGACATACTGCGTCGGGTCATATCCACTGAGGCATCCCTAGTGGTCAGACGGTCTTACAGCAGTAACGGGGTATCTGGACTCAGGGGATCTCTCCGTCCCTACACAACCTGAAAAGGCACTTCTTTGCATGAAGTTATGAACACAGGTGCTCTTGTTTGGGCTAAAGGAGGAAGGAAGGGCTTTGGTTTCTTATTGGTGAGATGACTCCAAAGAGAAAATCCAAGCAGGCAGAAGGGACTGAATGGCTACAGTTCTCCTACAAGGTCCATAGGCTGGGCAGGGAGCTTGTTGAGAAGAGGAGTCAGAGCCCAGAGAAAAAGGGTCTGCTTCTGTGAGAGTCTTTTGAGACTCAGGGTGTGAGCAATGCTGCTTCAGGACCTGGTAGTAAAGGGTGTGCAAAGGCTTTTTCTCTGTTTCTGCCCAGAATCTTGCTCCATCACAATGGGCAAGGATTGGAGTTTGGGGAACCCAGAGAAACATGCCCTTGTATAAACAGAAATGCTGTCATGGTGGGGATCATCAGGATAGCAATAATAAGATCCCAAAAGCATCTTCCTGGGCAGAGGACATTTTTAAGGGAGACTGTAGACAAAGCCATTGTAGACAAAGACGATGTCAAAGACAGCGCAACTTGAGAGTATATGTGAGACCCTTGAAGACACCTTGAAATTCGTGGTGCACAGGGATTTACCAAAGAGATGGGGCTGGACGTCCTCAAGGTAGAAATGGGGTTCCAGCGTCACCAGTTACCTGAGGAGTAACATCCCGATTAGCGCTAAGTCACTTCAGTTGTGTGCAACTCTGCGACCCTATGGACTGTAGCCTGCCAGGCTCCTCCGTCCATGGGATTCTCCAGGCAAGAATATTGGAATGGGTTGCCATGCCCTCCTCCATGGTATCTTCCTGACCCAGGGATCGAACCTGTGTCTCTTACATCTCCTGCATTGGCAGGCGGGTTCTTTACCACTAACACTACGTGGGAAGTCCACGGGAGTAATGATTATGACATAATGGCAAACATTATTATTATTATTATTATTTCATATAAGCCCTTCTCTTGAAAATAAATAGTTGGAGAAATTCTAAAATGCTTCCTATGTGAGTTATGGAGTAGCAGGTACGTAATACATATGTATATTCTTGAGTGAGTTAAATATGCATGTATCCAGTGTTCTAGAACATCGTGGACTCATTGTCCTGGGTTTAAGCCTCTTCTGTGACTGTCACATCAGCTATCCAGTCTAAGTTTGGGCATGTTCAGCGCCTGAAAACTTAACCACCACTCAAGGAAGTTTATTCCATCTTTAAACAGCATTAGCAGAGATCTGTTTCTTCTTTTGAGCCAAACTGTGCCTCGCTGTAACCTGATTAGTCCTGGTTCTAATCCTTCAGGCTTTACAGACTAAGTTTCTTCATAGATTATGGAAGACCTGCTCTGTTTCCCTAAGCCTTCAGTCTTAGGACCTAGATTGCTCATTTCTGTAGCCATTTATCTACTCATCATTCTGAACTTCCTCCTGCACATTCCTGCACCATCTGATCTGGGCAACACAGGGCAAGGGTCCACATCTTCTTATTCTAGTTACTCGTGCTTCAGTGGTTTGCTCCAGCCTCAACTGACCTGATAGCAGCAGTCAAAACAGCCCTGGTGACCATAGCAGGCTTCTTCACTTTTAATAGGCACCCAGGCTACAGGTCAGGCCCAAAGACAGCAATCCAGAAGAAATTCAATTACAAGGTATTTTTACATCATCAAGTTTGCAGAAAACCCTGAGCCATCCACTTGAGAAGCCCAGTTTTGCAGGCTCCAGGCTCACTCGCCCTGGGACACCCACAGTACTGCTTCTACTACACCAACAGCAACGATTCCTCTCTGCAGGAACAAAACAGTTGGAAGTATATGCTTATCCCTGTCTGAGAGGGCAGGGAGAGTGCAGCACTGGTCGGGAAGGAGGGGATAGCTCCCCGTCCCGTACAAACCTTGAAGGCGTGCTCCAAGCCAGGGGCGTCATCGAAGGCCTGAATAAAGACAGTCCCCAGCCTCCTGTCAAGGTCTTCTACTCTCTGATTAAAGTCAGAGATGTCCTTTTCAAATTCCTGAAGTGACAGCAAACGGACATAAGAAAACATGATTTTCTGAAGGACAATCCCGGAATACTTTCTCCTATTAATTGGTCACACCAGGGATATATTTTGGTTTCCTACAGTTCACTATGGTGTGCCTCAGTGTTTATCCACATAGACAGTTGCCCTATTATTGCAGCATTTTTCTCCTGGCCTCTCTAGAATTAGCATGTGCTCATCACTCAGTTGTGTCCAGCCCTTTGCAGCCCCCATGGACTGTAGTCTTCCAGGCTCCTCTGTTCATGGAATTCTCCAGGAAAGAAGACCAGAGTGGGTTAGCCATTCCCTTCTCCAGGGGATCTTCCCGACCCAGGGATCGATCGAACCCACATCTCCTGCATTGCAGGTAGATTCTTTACTGTCTGAGTCACTCGAGGCAGAATGGTAAAGAGTCGGAGGTGAGGCTGGTACCCTGTCCCTCTCTTCTGTGTCCCCACTTCCAGCTCCTGAAGCCCCTTCTCTCTCACCTGCAGCACCAGCTCAGGCCACCCAGAAAGCCACCTTAACAGCAACAGCCCTAGCAATGGGGCTACTTCATCACTACTCCTGACTTCCCTTCCTCCCTCAAGTGAAAATCCTGTTCTTTTCAATGTAAACAAACTCATATGGCTATTAGGAGAAATGTAAGCTAATTTAACAACTATTCTTCTAACTACACTTAATTGCTTAAGACAGCAGCTAGCCATTGTCCCCACAGTTGCCAAATTTAGCAAATAAATTTAACAGGATGCCGTTAAATTTAAATTTCAGATCAACAAAGTTTGTTTTTTTTTTAGTATAAGCCTGTCCCAATTAACTGTATTTTATTCAGCAACACAGAGCACGCTCTTTCTTCGAATGTAGCAATTTTCAGAGAACACTGATTTTCAGAGAAACATCTCTAATTTGTGAAATTATTATCTCTTATTATTGCTTTACAATAGCTTTTTATGAAAAGATAAAGAAAAGTAGGAAAACATAGTAGTATTTCTCTATTTCCCAAACCCAACCATACTAACATTGGAGCACACTTCTCTATGTACAGGATTTTGTTTTGTATTGTTTTATCACATGGTAGAAAACATACAGTATAGATCCTGCTTTGTATGCCAACTTTGTTTCTACTTTAAACAGAACTTTTAGAAAGTTCCATTTCCTGGGTTTGGCCAGCTAAGATCCCCCTAGACAATGGAAGGGGGCTCCCAGGTGGCTCAGTGGTAAAGAATCCACCTGCCAATGCAGGAGGTGCGGGTTCCGTCCTTCGTCAGGAAGATCCACTGGAGGAGAAAATGGCAACCCACTCGAGTATTCTTGCCTGGAGAATTCCAAGGACAAAGGAGCCTGGTGGGATACAGGCCATGGGACTGCAGTCAGACACAGCTGATGACTGAGCACGAACGCAGACACTGGAAGGTGCTCAGAGCAGATTCTTGTTCAGTTGCTTTTCCCTTTTCCCTCAAATACTCTAAAACTCCTTCTCCAGTAATTCAGCCATTCCCTTCTCGGGGAACTCCATTCCCTGTTTCTGTACTGACCCTTTTGCTTCTTTTGGCTCCTGCAGTCTTGGACTCACTGGTCTCAGCTCTCCTGCACTACAGCTGGGATGTGGACTCCTGTGTCCTGATCCTGGAAAATGCAATGTTGGCCCTTGCCTCATCCTGAGGTCTCTCTTGGGAACTAGAGTCTGATCAGAAAACTGGGCTATTGCATCACTCACTCCTCTGCGGGCCACTAATGAAATTCTGCCTGGGTGTGCCTGGCCTTCACACACCAGGTGCTGCTCAAGGCTTAAAGCTTTGGGAGCTGCAGAGTGGCTGCAGCCTCCACCATCACCCCACCTCCATCTCAGTATCTCTGAAACCCTGGGTGTCTTCAGTCCAAAGAAGTCAGCAGTTGGAAAACACCCTCCCCTGACTTCCTTCCTGACACAAAGGATAATTAAGAGTGGTCTTTGCCGATAAACCATGGGGACCACAGAGCCAAAGAAAACGCACAGGGGAAATGCAAGTAAATACCCAGGCTAGAGGCTGCAGGCATCTGAGAAAAAGAGACAAAGCTTGCAAGGTAGCCCTTCCAAGCCCTACCACGCTTTGGAGATCCAAGCAGTCATAGGAAGACTCCAAGAAGACCCTGTACATCTCTTGAAATTCGGTGTACATCTGCTGGGCCTGCTGGCTCAAGGCACTCCCTCTGATACCACTGAACTCAAGCTTTTCCAGTTTGTAGAAATCCAAAGTTGTCTTCAGAAGATCCTGTAAAGACAATTTGCAATGGAATTAACGATAACGAGGATGACAACAGTGGATGATGCACAAATTGGTACAGGAAGGGCTGGAAATTATATGGGGGTGGCGGTTGCTTAGGAAAATGTGAAGCCTGATTAGTTTTGTAACCTTATTACTAGATTGGGCTGATATAAATAACTCTTGGTGACATGCGATAACAAAGAGAAAATTCCAATAAATAAAATTTACTCGCACACAAAAACCAAATTTATGCTTCAATCTCTTTCTGTGTTCTCTCATAAATAATAAAATACAATAATAACACTATTTACATGGCTGGTGGCTTTATTCCCATTTAAGAAACCAATTTTAAATGGACCATGTTGTGTGGTTCCAGAATGACAGCTGTCTTGGAAGGTACTGACCGGAAAGTGGATCCTCTGAGTAGTCTTGAGGACAAGCTCAGAGGTGGCACCAACATTCTCAGCAATGACTTCTGCCAAGAAAAGACATCTGTGGGGTGCCCTTGCTGAGCGTACCTGGGACTGTAGACCCTGTGGTCGGCTGGGTGTTGGTGGGTGATGACCCAACATCTTTGTACTGGGGTAACAACAGTGAGAGTGAATCAAGTCAATGTAGGCTCAGGATGGCACCCAGTAAATAGGCAGTGAGTATGTGTTACTGCCACCACTGACGTGGCAGTTCCCAGCAGGGCTCTGGATCAAGTGACAGGTGACAATACAACCTAGAGCCCTGGGTGGGGGTGGGGGTGGGGGCAGTGATGCTGCTTGAGTCCATCGAGGACGCTTCACTTCTGATAGGATAGGAGCCTTCAGAACACATCTAACTCTGCATCGAACTGATCTATCACAACTACCTGTTGAAAATCACAACGTCTTTAAATCAAGGCATTCTTCCTGCTATACCTTCCAATCTGTGTGCTTAGCTCTTCAGTAGCAAAAAGGGAGATTGGGGTACCTTTGTGTCATTTTGGCAAACATGTGACATGGATCCCTGGGAGGCGGTCCTTCACCCTGAAGGGCAAGAAGAGGGAAAAGTGACCCAAGACTGGAAACCCAGCAGGTCCTGATATCTTTCCAGGGAATGCTCATATCACTGGCCACTGCTCTGTGCTAACCCATCAGGATAGCAGGGGGCAGCCCATCTCTTGCTTCTCACCAAGACACCAAGCCCAGCAGCAGAGACAGAGGCACCCGGAAGTTGTAAGAAGTGGCTGACTTTTCCTGCACTTTCAGGTGGGTACCTATCCTTGCAGCCATGGACAGCCATCTAAGTCCCCTTTTTGCTCAGCTAGGCAGAATACATCATGAGAAACGCTGGGCTGGATGAAGCACAAGCTGGAATCAAGATTGCCAGAGAAATACCAATAATCTCAGATATGCAGATGACACCACACTTAACGGCAGAAAGCGAAGAAGAACTAAAGGGTTTCTTGATGAAAGTAAAAGAGGAGTGTGAACAAGTTGGCTTAAAACTCAACATTCAGAAACCTAAGATTATGGCATTTGGTCCCATCACTTCATGGCAAATAAATGGTGAAACAATGGAAACAGTGACAGACTTTATTTTTGGGGGGCTCCAAAATCACTGCAGATGGTGACTGCAGCCATGAAATTAAGAGATTTGCTCCTTGGAAGAAAAGCTATGACCAACCTAGACAGCACATTAAAAAGCAAAGACATGACATTACTTTGCCAACAAAGATCCATCTAGTCAAAGCTATGGTTTTTCCGATAGTCATGTATGGATGTGAGAGTTGGACTAAAAAGAAAGCTGAGCACTGAAGAATTGACGCTTTTGAACTGTGGTGTTCAGAAGACTCTTGAGAGTCCCTTGGACAGCAAGGAGATCCAACCAGTCCATCCTAAAGGAAATCAGTCCTGAATGTTCATTGGAAGGACTGATGCTGAAGCTCCAATACTTTGGTCACCTGATGCAAAGATCTGACTCATATGAAAAGACTCTGATGCTGGGCAAGACTGAAGGCAGGAGGAGGAGGGGGCGACAGAGCATAAGATGGTTGGATAGCATCACCGATTCAATGGATATGAGTTTCGGTAGACTCCAGTGATGGACAGGGAGGCCTGGCATGCTACAGTCCATGGGGTCGCAAAGATTTGGACACGACTGAGTGTCTGAACTGAACTGAACTGAACTGAACTGATGAGCCGGGGGCTGAACTGGGAGAAAGGAGGAGGAAGAAATAGCCAACCGAAGGAAGATGCATACCCAAACCAGGAGATCCTGCCAAAGATGGGGAAAGGGGGTAGGCTTTATTTAAACACTTGTTTGACTTTGTATGCACGGAGGAAACAGCAATCAACTTGATTCAAATGAAATGGACTTTAGTAGTAATTTGTGTCATTCTGATAGGAGAAATGTACTGTGTGCTGTGGAATGTCATGTGGGTACCCATTTTTCATAAGTTTGTGGATGTTAATTTCAATTTTTAGGAGGTACCTTCTAACCATTTTAAAAGACAGATGCATTTTGATGTATTTGATTATATCAGAAAACTAGATGATAATTTTGTTATATTTTATTTCTCAAGAATTCCTGAAGCACAGTCCTGGGTGGTCACTGAAAGTTGCTTCATTTCCAATCTAACAGGTAAATCACAGATATTGTTGTTTAGTCACTAAGTCATGTCTGACTCTTCTGCAACACCATGGACTGTAGCCTGCCAGTCTCCTCTGCCCATGGGATTTCCCAGGCAAGAATACTGGAGTGGGTTGCCATTTTCTTTTCCGGGGGATCTTCCAGACCCAGTGTTCAAACCTGCATCTCCTGCACTGGCAAGCAGGTTCTTTACCACGGAGAGACCAGGCAAGCCCCAAAAGAATACTTACATAGTCATTCTATTTCTGGAGAAACTCTGGTCACTAGAAACAATGGATATTTACGTTGCTTAACAAACACGTGATAGGCAATACATTTATTTAGGGTTCAGGTTCAAGGTCTTAATCCTTTCTTTACCCCTCACCCAAATAAAAGAGACTCTTACCCTACTTTTCTCCTACACTCTGTATGTCCTTCTCATGCATAAGCTTTACTTCAGAACTCTTGATCACTCTTTGGTATTATAATATACTATCTGGCATTACATTATATTGTTTATTTCCTATCCACCTTTATCAGTAGATTGTAAACATCCCAGAGATCCCCCTGTATTTTCCATCCCTGGAAGAGTCCCAGATGGTGAAGAAATATTTGTTGAATAAAGGAAGACATAATCTTTGACCTCGGACTTAGTGACAGGACCTCCAGGAGAGGTGACAGGGTGGTAGAGACTTTAGGAACATTGGACGCAGAGCAATTGGATAAAATAAAGAGAATTAAGACAAGAACAGAGAATTAGGAAGCAAGGCAAAACTGTGCCTTTGAATGTTTGATGAGCTGTGGTCAAGTGCAAGGCAGAACTTTGCATGGCCCTGAGCTGAGGGCAGAACTAAGGAAAGTGAGTGAAAAGGACAAAGCAGAAGATTTAGGGTCAACCTGTAGGTTGAACTTACAAAATTTCTGATTTTTGACCATACTGATTTATAAGAAATGGCAGTTTCGTGTGGTTCTACTCCATGAAACAGAACCATCTCATGCCTGGAAAGGTCCAGCCATACACTGGGCTGCTAAGAGAGGTGGTAAGCTCCTCAGATCTGGGTGTATTTCACAGCTCTCTTCTTTTCTGCTGCACCATGCAACATGTGGGCTTCCCAGGTGGTGCCAGTGGTAAAGAACCTGCCTGAAAACGTAGGTAGATGTAAGAGATGTGGGGTTTGATCCCTGGGTCGGGAAGATCCCCTGGAGGAGGAAATGGCAACCCACTCCAGTATTCTTACCTGGAGAATCCCGTGGACAGAGAGGAGCCTGGAGGGCTGCAGTCCATAGGGTTGCACAGAGTTGGACACGGCTGAAGGGACTTAGCATGCAGCATGCGAGATCTTAGTTCCCCAACCAGGGACTGAACCCATGCCCCCTGCACTGGGAGCTCAGGGTCTTAATCACTGGACTGCCAGGGAAGTCCCTCTGGGTGGATTCTGAAAGTCTAATGTCATGTCACAGAGGTATCATAAAGAAGATTCCTGGATCAGGCAGGAAGTTGAACCACAATCATAGAAACAGACTTACAGAAATCATGGCGACTGTTATCTTTGATTCTTAAAATATTTAAATGTAAGCTCTTTCCATTGTTTATTTAGAAGTCCTCACAAAACAGATAAAAGGTCATTTAAACCCATGAGAGAGTTAGATTAAATTTTAAAAATATTAATTTTTATCCATCACCGTTGTAAACACACAAAATCCATGATGCTGTATTCAGGCTGAAAATGTCAAGGTCAGGGGTAGGACACAGGGCATCATGGGAAGAGTGCAGGGGCACAGATCCCTGGGTTCATACAGCCCTGTTCTACCGTTCACCAGCTACGTGACTTAAAGCAAGACACTTAATTTTTCTAATCCTCCTTTTCCTGATCTGCAGATGAGTTACAGAGTTACATGGGAAGTGCCTTTGTACAACTTCAGTAAATGGTGTGTGTGGATGCTAAGTCACTTCAGTCATGTCTAACTGTTTGTGACCCTATGGACTGTAGCCCACTAGGCTCCTCTGTCCATGGAATCCTCCAGGCAAGAATACTTAAGTGGGTAGCCATTTCCTCCTCCAGGGGATTTTTCCTACCCAGGGACTGAACTCGTATCCCCTGTGACTTCTGAATTGCAGGCAGATTCTTTACCTACTGAGTCACTTGGGAAGCCCTCAATAAATGGTGGGAAAAAAAAGTTAAAGTGTAATCACTCAGTCATGTCTGACTCTTTGTGATGCCATGGACTGTAGTCTGACAAGCTCTGTCCATGCAAGTCTCTAGGCAAGAATACTGGAGTGGACTGCCATTTCCTTCTCTAAGGGATTTTCCCAACCCAGGGATTCAACCTGGGTCTCCTATTGAGGGCAGACCATCTGAGCCACCAGGGAAGCCCTCAGTGAACGGTAGGTACTGTAATTAATTAGCATCACCTCAATGTCATTAGATCAGGTTGGTGGCTACGAAATGTGCACAATAGCTGATACTCAGGTGCTCCTTTCCAGGTGGAAGCCACAAAGAGCAAGGGGTCCCGGGTAGCTGGCGGGATTGACTGGGCCCTATTCTTCTGAAAACTGTGCAACCTTTAATGGGGTGATGTGGCCCCACAAACAGCAAGCCTGTTCTCAGGAGAGGCCGCACATCTTAAAAGAAATGTCTTCAGAATTCATTAAGGGCAAACACAAAGCAGACATTCACAGACGAGAATCTCAAAAGGTCATTGGGAAAAAGACTGTTTTCTTTACCTTCTGAAGGCAGTCGACCTTATGCAGCTAATGGTCTCCTACACGACCGAGCGCTCAGGCCTGGCTGAAAGGGAAGCGGCCCAATTAGACCCGAATGAAAGGAGCTGGTGGAGGGGCTGGAGACGTGGAAAGAGCAAGGGAAACGTGGTAGATTAGGTCAGCTTATTACCTAACTGCCTGCTAATCACTGTTCATGGAGCCTCAGCAGGAAAGCATCCCACCTCCAAGAGAATAACAGCTTTACAGCAATTTCATAGTGAAAGAGGTGGGGGTTCTCTCCAAGCTGCTTACTTACTGCATTGTTGGAGGGGAGAGGCTGGGGATGGAAACACAAACATGGCAGCTGCAGAATCTGCAATGTTACGGCACAACAACAAACTGTGTGTGTGTGTCTGCATGCACATATTGCCTGCAGCATTGTGTACACAGTGCTATGTATGCACGCATGTGTGTGTGGTGAGTGTGTATGCGCAATGTGTGTGTGGTGTATGTAATGCGTGGGTGGTACAGTGTGCCTAAGTGCAGTGTGTGTCTGCATGTGTGAGTGTGGTGTGTATGTGTGTGTAGTGTGCTGTGCATATGTGCAGTGTGTGTCTGTATGTGTAGTGTGTGTCTATGAGCAGTGCATCTGTATGTACGAGTGTGGTGTGTATGTGTGTGTATGCATGCGTAGTGTGGTGTGCATGTGTGTGTTGTGTGTGGGTGCACAGGAAGGCAGGGTGGGGAAACACACCCAGAGGCAGTGGAAGAATTTTTCATTTGATTCTTGACTGTTCCTTTAAATTGCAAAAATCGTATATACTTTAGGGATTTCCTTAGTAAGGCCCTTTCGTGGAGTGGGAGTTATAATTTTACCCAAATGACTTATTCAGGAAAAAAAAGACCGAGAAATCATGTGGTAAAAATAGTGTGTGCAAATACAGAATAGAGTGTGTCGGGGCAGAAGAAAATCACAGAACCAGTGTGGGGCTCTCAAAAGGGAGAGAGGGAGGCAGGGAGGGAGGCAGGGGAACAGATCTTTAATTGCTGGGAGGCGTCTGCGTTTGGTGGAAAGACAGTGCTTGGAACCCTGTACCTTGGGGTATGAATCCCAGCTAAGCCTTGCTGAGCCTATGACTCTGGGCAAGTTCATTTTTGTGTCACCCGTAACAGTGCTCTTTTGTTAGAGGTATTGATACCCAGCTCTTTCCAAGGGTGTAAGGCTGCAGCTCTGACATGAGATTGGCTCTTGAAAGAGGTTAATTCTTTCTTGGTTTATTCTTCCTTTCCCTCCCAGGGGCTGGCTCTCTAAGAGATTAGCTGCATCATGGGGATGGTGAGGTGGAGGAAGAGGAGAAGGAGGACAAGGTTTACAGAGAATGCAATTACTCCACATGCCTCTGCAGACAGACCTGCAGGATAGCTCAGCAAGTCAGGACCTCTGGCCAAGCAGTCCTGCCCTCACCTTCATTTAGCAGATGCCCAGAGGACTGATGCTGAAGCTGAAGCTCCAATACTTTGGCCACCAGATGCAAAGAGTTGACTCATTGGAAAAGACCCTGATGCTGGGAGGGATTGGGGGCAGGAGGAGAAGGGGATGACAGGGGATGAGATGAGTGGATGGCATCACCGACTCAATGGACATGAGTTTGAGCAAGCTCCGGGACATGGTGAAGGACCGGAAAGCCTGGCATGCTGCATGCAGTCCGTTTCACAGAGTCGGACATGACTGAGCAACTGAATAGCAAAAGAGGGGGAAAATCCATATGCACAGTAAAACTTTCTTATTTCAAAGAGGAAAAAAAAAGAAAAGGCCAGGCAAATCAGAGGGGAAAATAGAACAATGGAGATTAAAAACCAGCCCTAAATAACCTCATCCTTGTGAGCAGGGAAACGCACTGAAATCATTTATTAACTTGGTTTCATGTATTTATTAATTGCAACTGCCCATGTTTTAGGGGCCACAAAGTATACAGAACAGCAAGGTGAATAAGGCTAGGTTCATGCTAATTCTTGCTGGAGAGAAGCAGATTAACCCCATCTCAAACAGGCATCGATCACAGAGATACACAGAATGTTAACTAAAGGGCGATGTGAAATATGCCCAGAGCCGATCGATAGCCTGTGTCTTGCTGCACCAAGCTGAGTGGGGAAGAGACAGGGAAGACAGAGGCCAGGGGGCACATCTGAGCAAATGTTTAGGAGATGAAAGATGAAAGAGGGAGAAATGCCCAGACGAGGGAAAGGAACAGCCACAGGAAAAGGCAGAACCAGGGAAATGCAGGGTGAACAGAGAGTTAAGAGAAACTCAACAAGAGAAAGAGGAAACCAGAGAAGGGGAGGGAGACCAGCAGAAAAGGAAGAGGGAGGAGGGAGGCAGAGGGAGGAGGGGGCAGAGGGAGGAGGGAGGCAGAGGGAGGAGGGAGGCAGAGGGAGGAGGGAGGCAGAGGGAGGAGGGAGGCAGAGGGAGGAGGGAGGCAGAGCGGGGAGGGGAGCGGAGGGGAAATGAGTGGAGAAAGAAGTGGAGGCATCTTGCCTAAGAGCAGAGAAGTGAACCAGAGCCAGGGACAGAAAACTTACGAGGCGAACAGGAGCAGGACCGGGTGACATTCAACTCACCTTCTAATTAAACTGGGGCAACTACTTTTTCCTTTTTATGCATCTGTGCATTGATTCAGAAAGAAAAAGCAGCCAGAGGGTGGACTCTTGCAAGGGTAATGACTCCGGGGAGGCTAGTGGCCAAGGCCACTTGTGGTTACTGGATAAACCCAGCAGATTAGGCGCCCAACTTCAGGATAGCTGTCTACATGCAAAGTCACATCATTAATGTGTGTGCAGGGCCCCAGGCTGCAGCCCAGCAGCCTTGCAGAGCTGAGCTTTGCTCCCTGGCTTCCACTGCAAGGGCCATCCTCGGGGCTAGGGAGACTGTGAAGGCGGTTGTCTGCCCTGGTCCCCACGGTGGCCAGGGGCAGGCAGGAGCAAGAGAGTCTCTGTCACCTCCAGTTAAAAGAAAGTGAACAGGTTGGTGTTGGAGAGGAGAGGGATGGAATGGAGAAGAAGGGAAAGAGAGGCTGCTCCTCAAGGGCTATAGTGGAAATGGTGCCAAAAACAAAGCATTTAGGAAAAAGCTAGGCATCGATTATTTATACTCTCCGTGATCCCAGAGAAGGATTTAAGGTGCTTCCTCATAAAATCTAGCGTCTGGCCTTCTGGCTCATATAATTTTCTCTGTCTCTGTTCCCACCTTTACCAGTCTTCATTTCCCCCAGAGAATTCCTACTCCAATTTCTAAATTTATTTCCTCTTATACTCCCCACTTTCTCAGAGGCCCTTTGGGTTAGGAACCCCTTCTTCTTGCTCCCAATATCACACCAATTTTGCTTTTATCGGGCTTCCCTGTAGCTCAGACTGTAAAGAATCTTCTTGCAATGCAGAAGACCTGGGTTCGATTCCTGGTCAGGAAGATCCCCTGGAGAAGGGCATGGCAACCCACTCCAGTATTCTTGCCTGGAGAATCCCATGGATAGAGGAGACTGGTGGACTACAGTCCATGGGGTCGAAAAGAGCTGGACATGACAGAGTGACTAACACACACACTTTGCTTTTATCATGGCACTTAATACACCTCAGTGAAGCTTCAAAATTTTGTTGTCTTCCCATCCCTGGATCTCCTCCCTCAGTCTCTGCCTTCTTCATGTCTTCTGGTCCATGGGCTTCTTACAGGCAAAACTGTACCCTAGCCACCGTCCTGCCCCCAGGGCCCCAGCTCAGAGCCTGGTGCATGGTGCCTAGAGCATGGCAGTGCTGGAGCTATGCCTTGGGAGCTGAAGTGAAGAGATTCTGTCTCATCTTCTCTAATCCTCATAATCGCATATGCGATTATCACTACCTCCTCTCAACACAGCCCTGCTGATCATGGATACAAACATGCTTCTGATTTCTTCTCAATCTCCTTGGCTACTGTCTTAATCTTGAACTTGACCCTGCATCTCTCAAATTAATTTTAGGATAAGTATGTATTTTGTTTTGTCATACCCATTACTCTCCCTGCAAAGTCTCATCAGCAAATACAGAGCTGCAAAGCATGCAAACACATGGTAATCACACTAAATCCTGAAGCGGAAAACAGTCAAAAGAGAAAGGCCCGCGTTTTCTTACCTTGGTCCTTAAACTAACGTTCACATTGACTTTTAAACAACTGGGGGAGAAGAGTCATGCACGACTTTGAGCAAAAATCATATTTCACTTGTACAGGGATTCGTGCTAGTCTTGGGCTTCCCAGGTGGTGCAAGCGGTAAACAACCCACATGCCAATGCGGGAGACACAGGAGACTCGGGTTTGATCCCTGAGTGGGAAGATCTCCTGGAGGAGGAAATGGCAACCCACTCCACTATTCTTGTCTGGAGCATCCCACGGACAGAGGAGCCTGGTGGGCTACCATCCATAGGGTTACAGAGTCAGACACAACCAAAGCAACTTAGCACTCATGCTAGTCATGTAGTTTTTGGAGCCACCTTGATGGTGGGAAAGTGGAGAAGTTCAAGGTAGTGGCTTTGTGGGCATGGCCAGCTGCATCCAGGTCAGCTCACTGGCCATTTCCCATGAGACCTCTAGCAAGGAGATTATGTGTAATTTGAAAACCAACTGAATTTGTCAACTGATTCCTTGAGACTTCTTCCTGAGACTATGACCAGAATTTCCTAAACTTCTAGTAGAACTACCATCATATGATGACTATTCTAAGTAAGTTACTGAATCATGGGTTCTTCCAGCCAATGCCAGGCTGATCACCTTGTTGTCTTGCACCTCTTCTTACTCTGCGCTTTGCTGTTTTTCACTTGATCACTTTTTATTTGGTCATCCTACCTTTAGGCAGACAGATGTGAGATAAAGAAAAGAAAGGCCAGATGCTGACCTAATGACATAGCCCGGGAATTGCAGATACACTATAATTCTCTTACTGCATTCTCCATACATAAAATGTAATGAAAATTAGATATAAAAGAAAACTTAATTTCCATAGCGAATAAAATAGGATTTCCACATACCTTGAAAGGCGGCTATTCTTAAAAATTAATTAATTTGACAAATATGTTTCTTCCTCATTTTTTTTCTTTTTTTGAAATCTTAAATACTACACTTTATTTTAAAAATCGAAGTATAGCTGATTTACAGTGTTGTGTTAGTTTCAAGTGTACAGCTAAGTGATTCAGATATATATGCACATATACAGACACACACACACATATACACGTATCTACATACACACATATATGGTGTTGGTCGTCTAGTTGCTCAGTCATATCTGATTCTTTGCAACCCATGGATTGTAGCCCACCAGCTTCCTCTGTCCATGGGATTCTCCAGGCAAGAATACTGGAATGGTAGCCATTCCCTTCTCCGGGGGATTTTTCTGACCCAGGGATCAAACCTAGGTCTCCTGCATTGCAGGCAGATTCTTTACCAACTGAGCCACCAGGTAAGCCCTGGTGGCTTATATACACACACACATATACTTTTCAGATTCTTGTCCCATATATGTTATTACAGAATATTGAGTATAGTTCCTTATGCTATACAGTAGGTCCTTGCTGATTATCTATTTTACATATAATGGTGTGTATCTGTTACTCCTCAAACTCCGAATTTATCCCTCCCCACCTCTCTTTCCCCTTTGGCAATGATGTTTGTTTTCTATGTCTGTGAGTCTGTTTTTGTATAGTAAATAAGTTTATTTGTATTATTTATTTAGATTCCAAATGTAAGTGATATCATATGGTACTTCTCTACCTGTCTTACTTCACTCAATATGACACTCTCTAGATCCCTTCATGATGCTGCACGTGACGATATTTCATTCTTTGTTACTGTTGCTACTTTTTGGATCCCTAGGATGCTCCCTCCTGCAAGGAACCAGGGGCCTGACGGGAGGAGAACACTCACCTGCACCACGCCCAGTCGCCCTAGGAAGCCATCCAATCGCACAAAGACCAAGGAGGACTGGAAATCCCACTCGCGGACTTCCTGGTTCTCTTTGAAGTAAGAATAGAGATTTTCCCTTCTGTCCTGAAACAGCTGCTTGAAGCAGCTCAGGGTGTCCACGACCACGTACAGTTTCCTCTGACTTTCTTCCACCTCACTTCTCAGGAGGTCTTCTGGGCAGAGATAAATAGAGGCCTGGAGGGCAGACAGGTGAGTGGCACTAAGCCTGGCTGCAGGTGCAGGATGGCCCTCAACTTTGCCCAGCCTACAGCTCTTCACTGAGTGACTGCCCATGCAAAACTTACCAGAAGCCTAATACAGGAAACATCAGACCCCATTCTTTAGTCCCACAGAGGTATTGGGACCTGGGTTCCAGCCACGGTCAGTGACTGGCTCAGGGATGGCGAGTGACCAGAGACAAGGAAACACAGTGAGACTTCTCTTGGGACACCTGGGGCTGGACAGGTATCCTTTCCAGGTTTTTGTTGTGACTCACTGGCTTTCTGGGCTCCCCTAGTGGCTCAGATGCTAAGAATCCACCTGCCAATGCAGGAAACATGCGGGTTCCATCCCTGATCCGGGAAGATGCCACATGGTGAGAAGCAACTAAGCCAGTGCATCCCAACTACTGAGCCTGTGCTGTAGAGCCCAGGAGCCGCAACTATTGAAGCTGTGTGCCCTAGAGTCTGTGCTCCACAGCAAGAGAAGTCACCACAATGAGAAGCCCATGCACTGCAACTACTTCCTCGCTGCAGGTAGAGAAAAAAGCCTGAATGCAGCAGCAGCCAAGACCCAGTGCTGCCAGATAAATATATAAACAAAATCATATATATCTATATATAAAGATCCTTAAGGAGGCTGAAATTCACCATCTCTACCCTGTGCCCAAACCCAGGTCCTCCAAAGTACCCCAGCAGGACTGAGAACAGTCTTGGGAGTTACTGGATATGATGATAAAGCAATTCAAGTCCGAGAATGTGTCCGACTCTTTGCAACTCCATGGACTATAGCCTGCCAGGCTCCTCTGTCCCTGGAATTCTCCAGGCAACAATACTGGAGTGGGTAGCTATGCCCTTCTCCAGGGGATCTTCCAGATCCAGGGTCTCCTGCATTGCAGGTAGACTCTTTACCATCTGAGCCACCAGAGGAGAACGCTTTGGGCCCTCATTACTGTTCTGAAGAAAAAGATACACACTCTACTCTTCTTGAGACTTGGACCATCCAGCCCCCGGGGTAAGGCTGGGGACTGCTGGGTGCCCACCTGCTGGACCAGAAGGTTGCAGATCTCCTGCAGCAGCACCGTGAGCCGCCCAGGGCAGCGGTAAGACTCACATGTGGCCCAGATCAGGCAGACCACGTGCAGCAGGGGCCACAGCCGGGGCTTCACGTCAGGAAACTCCAGGCTCTCGAGGTCCTCTAGGTGACGGCGCAGTGGTGTCAGGTGGGTGTTGATGTCCCGAGCCTCCATCAGAGCTGGAAGGAACGGGAGACAACCCATCACAGTACCAGCTTGAGGCTCACACCCGCCGAGCAGAGCCCTGGGGCCTGGGCATGAAGGATCAGAAAACAAGGGTTGTGATCTCTTCCTGGGCTGAGGGAGCAGAGAGGGCTGGCCAGCTCTTGTGAGGAAACACTGACATAAGAAGAGCCCTGGGCAGCTGGGAGAGGGGTCTGAGGAGCCTCTCTTACAGAGTTCTTGTATCTGGACGGCCTCCTGGCCCTCCCAAGCCCAGGCCCTCTGGTGCTGTGTGTAGAAAATGCTTGGTGCCCGTTTGCTAGTATTACCTCTGAGGTAATATGGGATGGATGACAGAGGACGGGTTTGAAGAGTCAGAAAGATCTGCCTTCAAATGCCGATACATCGAATGTGTGACCACAGGCATGACTCTCCTGTCTGAATCTCAACAACAGGCTGAACAGTCACTCATGTAAAGGGTTCTTGTGAAGGCAGCAAGATGGCTAGCTCAGTGCTTGGACCAAAGGAGGTGCTGCGTGCATGATCACATCTCTAATAAATATTTTCCAATAAAGAATCTCATTGGGCTCTTACGGAGGACAAGTCACAGGGAACAGAGAAATGGCTCAGGCTGATTATGGCAAGGCTCTGCTGGTCTTCAAAGCCAGGAAAACCTCCTGCCATTTCCATCGAATAAAGCTGAGGAAAGAGAGTATTTTCCATCTGCCGTCCTGTGGTGGCTGAGAGGGGAAAGGAGGAAAACTGTAGCTCTGGGTGCTAATTCTGCAGAGCCACTTAGAAGGGATGCAAAGGCCCAGAAATGGGTGTTTAGGAAGGCTGGTTCTTTCCTGGGCAGGTACCCGGCACTGTCATGTGACAGCAGATGGTCTTGGGTTATTTTATGTGGATGAAGTTTTCACCCTTAAAGAAACTCTAAATATATGTACTGTTTAGTAAACAGTTTCAATATACCAAACACCATCCAACTCATAGAAAAATTCATAGAAAAATCATGTGAGGTAGTTTCATTATTTCCACTTTGTAAGCAAAGGAATTAGGACCTAGGAACTTCTCTGGTTGTCCAGTGACCAATGGACTTTTGATGAAGGGGGCATGGGTTCAACCCCTGGTCAGGGAACTATGATCCAGCATGCTGCGTGGTGCAGCCAAAAAATAACAAAAAAATTTCTTTTTCTAATTTTTTGTAATTTGTTGCATGCTCAGTTGCATCCGACTCTGCAGGACTCCACAAGAACTGTAGCCCTTCAGGCTCCTCTGTCCATGAAATTCTCCAAGCAAGAATACTGGAGTAGTTTGCCATTTCCTCCTCCAGGGGTATCTATCTTCCTGACCCAGGGATAGAACCTGCATCTCCTGCATTGGCAGGTGGATTCCTTACCATTTGAGCTAGCGGAGAACCCCAATAAATAGATAAATAAATAAAACCACTGCACCATCTGATAAAAATTGTTGAAAATTTAAAAAAAATTAAGACCTAAATAACCTGTCTTGAGTCTACCAGTTAATTAGTCAGCCCTGCCCAGCTGAGCAAAACCAGGATTATACCCAAGTTTATTACACTGAACCTCTGGCTTGATGGTTGTGGGGCTCACTACACATGGGAGTTTGGGGTGTGTACATCAAACTTTGGGATGTATATCAAGCTTTGTACCCCATATGGAGTTGTGGGAAGGACTATGTGAACCCAATTTTTAAAAGACAGATGTCACGGTAAATCAATTAGAACAGCAATTCTTAAATGGGAGGGTTTGATGGAAGTATCAGAACCACTGTAGGGTGGGGGTGTCAGAATCCAACAGTCATTCCAATGAGCACATGCTCAGGCTTTCATCTGTGCCTTGAGGGAAGAGAAGCTGACAGCATCACACCACGGGAGCTTCCTTTTCATGTTGTACTTTTTAATAAGAAAAATCTCCTTTAATCATACAAATACGCACTCCCCTGATTTTCAAGAGCTCAACACTTGAGGGCTGGCTCATCTACTCCAGGTGCAGTCACCCTGGCTCACAAGGCAGATGAAGAAAGATACAGAGTTAGGCTAACAGCTTTTAAAAAATGCAAATATAGGGAATATCCTGGTGGCCTAGTGGTTAGGACTCCGTGTTTCCACTGCACAGTGCCTGGGTTTGATCCCTGGTTGGGGAACTAAAATCCCATAGGCCGGGCAATGTGGCCAAAAAAAAACAAACAAAACAGATTCAAATATAAACCCCAGTCGCACAGACATATGTGTGGTTTGCTGGTAAATCTTTAACCACAAGCTCTTCTGGGACAAAAGCCTTGATTCCAAAAGCCTTTAGCATTTGCCAATTTCTGGGATGTAAATACTCCTAATCTTCCCACTGTGTCTGATCTCAAGCTACTAACTTGATGTCATTGAGTGCTGGGGAGTGGGTGTTGACAAGGGTTGCATGCAATGGGCTCTCATGGGAACCTGAGAGCCAGTTCCATGGCAGCTCCAGAAAACCTCTGGACTTTACTTCTCTCCCCACATACACATGCTAAGTAGCTTCAGTCGTGTCCAGCTCTTCGCAAGCCCATGGACCAGAGCACACCAGGTTCTTCTGCCCATGGGATTCTCTAGGCAATACTGCAGTAAGTTGCCATACCCTCCTCTAGGGGATCTTCCTGACCCAGGGATAGTACCCATGTCTCTTATGTCTCCTGCATTGGTAAGCAGGTTCTTTACCACTAGTACCACCTGGGAAGCCCTTTTCTCCACACGCTTCTACCCACAAATATCCTGGACTGGCAACTGGGCCGCACTGTGCCAACCGTGCCTCCTAGCGGCCAGAGGCAGGAACTCCCCACTTGGTCTACTCCCCTGGTCTTTTCCTTTCCAAGATACCCTTACTGTTCCCAAGGTTCTTGGTTGCCCAGTCAATTGCACTTCAGAAAATCTTGTTCACACACATTTTTCATGTTCTTTAAACCTCCTTCTTTACTCCCCATGTGCCCACCAATCCAAGACTATATCTTTTCCTCCCCTTCTCTTCTGTCCATCTGTGAGCCAAAGAACTACCCTGATATGACATACAGCATGTCTGTGCAAAGCACATACTATCTGCAGAATAAGGACAAAAACTCTGCAATTAAATTAGAAATGAGGAAAATCGGGTACCAGCTAAAATATTTTTATTCTCTGCAGATCCCAACAAAATTTCTGACCAAGTCTACCTGGCAACTATGATCAAAATTCCTCTTATTCCATTATTTGGATTGAGTTATATATTTCAAGGATTTTTATTTTTACAGTGGTATTTCTCTGAGACAAGTATGATGATATTGTCTTTTTTTTCTAATTTCTTTTCATTGCCATGATATATTCTTATGCAAAAAACTTTTAGAAGGGGGGTCTGGGGAACAAAATCTTTTATTACTATTAATCAATGTGAATGATTGTACTCTATTAATCTTTTAATGTGAAAAATATACTTGGGGCTCTAAATAATAAACTCATAAATACGCTTTTATTATATGTTTTATTCCAGGGCCTCAAACTTCCGTCCTTGGCATACCCCCTTTATGATATTTGTCATGACTGCCTACAACCCGTAGTATTACTTCATACCTTTCCCTAATTTGACTCTAATTTTAACCTAAATAAAATCATATAAAATGAAACCATTAAATCTCTATAAAACCATAAATGGAAAACTCGCATCACATGCCAAAAAAAGGAGTTACCCTTTTGCATATTTTAAAATATGGATGAACCTAGAGTTTGTCATACAGAATGAAGTAAGTCAGGAAAAGAAAAATATCGTGTATTAACGTATATATAATGGAATCTAGAAAAATGGTATTGATGAACCTATTTGTAGGGCAGGAAATACAGATGCAGATATAGAGAATGGATTTGTGGACACAGTAGGGGAGGGAGAAGGTGGGATGAATTGAGAGTAGCACTGGCATATATACACTGCCATGTGTAAAACAGCTAGCTAGTGGGAAGCTGCTCTCTAGCACAGGGAGCTCAGCTGGGTGCTCTGTGATGACCCAGAAGGGCGTGATGGGCAGCAGGATAGGAGGGAGGCTCAAGAGGGAGAAGATATATGTGTACATACAGCTGACGCATGTTGTACAGCAGAAACTAACACAACACTGTAAAGAAATTATCTTCCAATGTAAAAAATAAATTAAATTTAAAACATAAAAAATAAAATACACCTGCCCAGACATCTACCCCAACTATCTCTCACACTAACAGTGGTACACAGATCACTTCTGGGGACACTACCTCATTTGAATTGGAGAATAAATTGGGAACAACATTTGATTGCTCTGAGACACAAAACTTCTCAGAGAAGCAATAAACTGGGGCCCCAGTAGGAACCCCATTCCAAGCCAGCTCTAGGTGCTGGCAGAGGGCCTCTGGGATGAGAAATTAGGATCCGGAAGGACCTCAGAGACCAGCTTCTTAAGCCAGCTATTCTCTGTTATAAAGCACAAGTCAGAAACTCCACCACCGGTACTTTTATTCCTTCATCTGCATGGTTTCCAAACCCCACACCATAAGGAAGAGAAGGTGGGACAGGGATCCACCCATGGGCTCTGGACACAGGACACTCCCTCTTTAGCACAGCAAATACACCTTGGCAAGTTTTACATTCTGGACTGACACAGGAGATTGCATTTAAAGAAAGAGCTCTGATAGAGAAAAAGCATTTGAGAATCACTACTGAGATTAATCTTGCTGCTGCTGCTGCTGCTAAGTCACTTCAGTCATGTCCGACTCTGTGCGACCCCATAGACGGCAGCCCACCAGGCTCCCCCGTCCCTGGGATTCTCCAGGCAAGAACACTGGAGTGGGTTGCCATTTCCTTCTCCAAAGCATGAAAGTGAAAAGTGAAAGTGAAGTCGCTCAGTCGTGTCCGACTCTTAGTGACCCCATGAACTGCAGCCTACCAGGCTCCTCCATCCATGGGATTTTCTTGGCAAGAGTACTGGAGTGGGGTGCCAGTGCCTTCTCCGGAGATTAACCTTAAATAACATGAGATTGCAAACACCTTTAGAAGCTTATTTCAATCTACAATACCGAAGAGCCGGGAGGAGGTTTGAGAGGAGAAAGAAGCGAAGTACACTGATGAGGGGAGAGGGAGCCCTGAAAGGATTTACCTACTTCTAAGTATAGACTCTGTTGGATTTGCAGTTTTGACAAGGGCCGATCTTGTCTGGAGCTCAGATGACCAGGAAACTGCAGTCCCATCTGACACAAGTAGGAACAGAAAAAGCAGAATGGAGGTAGAAATGGAACAGAGACTTTCCAAGAAGTTGGGGGTGGAAGGACATGAATTCCAGAGGTGAGGGATTATGATTTATAGTCAGCAAAGAACTCACACTTACATTCTCTCCCAGCAGCCCAGGGAAGCAGGCGGCAAGCGTATGCATTACACGCAAAAGCTCAGAGAGGTTAGATGACTCTGCCAGGGTCTCAAAGCTCTGGAAATGCAAATAGAGCACAGTGTGGCTACTTTCCTGCTTCTAGCTTTCCTGCTTCTAGGTTTGGTATTAGAAGAAGGCAATGGCACCCCACTCCAGTACTCTTGCCTGGAAAATCCCATGGACAGAGGAGCCTGGTGGGCTGCAGTCCATGGGGTCACTAAGAGTCGGACATGACTGAGCGACTTCACTTTCACTTTTCACTTTCATGCTTTGGAGAAGGAAATGGCAACCCACTCCAGTGTTCTTGCCTGGAGAATCCCAGGGACGGGGGAGCCTGGTGGGCTGCCATCTATGGGGTCGCACAGAGTCGGACATGACTGAAGCGACTTAGCAGCAGCAGCAGCAAGTTTGGTATTCTTGCCGACGTGCTAAACCATCTCAGGTCAGAAGGCTGCGAGGACTGGAAGCTGCTGAAATCAGACAGGAAGATAATCTGGCACTAAATAAGAAAGTTGAGTGTGTGTATGAAAACACTTGTGGATCCTCACCTGCTCCAATGTCTCGGAACATGGCTTGGAAAGCTGGAAAGTAGCTGCTCTGAAGCTTGTCCAGAAGTCCCACCATGCCCCTCCTCTTTATCATTCTCAACTGATTATAAATGTATTCCAGATCTTCACACCTGCAACACCAGGAGAAGCGTGAGTCCAGAACGTCAGGGAACACAGTCATGCCACTATGACTGGCCTCCAGATAGATGGAGAGAAGAAGTCTGCCTCAGGGTGCTTCCGCAGAGGCCATGCTCTAGTCCAAAGAGCTGGGGCCTCTGTTCCCAGAATAGCAAGGGTAAGAGCCTCAGTCTGGACACAGGTTCAAAGGAGCAGCTGCAAGAGGTAACAGCAGGGAACACTGCTGACCAGCTGGTAGCTCAGACGCTCAGCAGCTGGAGGTCATTAGCTCTCACAGTGAGGTTTTGGGTGGGGTGAGAGAAGTGTTGTCAGAGCAAGGCTGCTGGAGAAGGCCCCCACAGTAGGTCCGCAGAGTGGTCAGGAAACCAGACAAGACGACAGAGCATCTCGGCATGGGACGCAAAAGGGGTCGGAGCCCTACTGGTATCCCTGGTCACGTGACATGCAAGGACAGGGCGGTCCCCCCTCACACATCAGTCTGTCTGTCTCCTTTTGAGAAGATTAATCAGCACAGTGATAAATAGGAGCAGGGAAATGGGGAGGAAGAGGGGGTATAATTAGGTCTTTCTGGAACCTGTGGGGCTGGGACACCATGGGTGATGGACTTTCAGCCCTCCTAATGACCACCTGGAATCTAAGAGACAGTGTTCAGCGGTGTACTGCCAAAACCCCTCTCTTTCTCTAAATCCTACCAAAAAAAGAAAAAGTGTGCATATTGACTGCCCAAGGAGAAGGAGCAGACAAGTAGAAGAAAATGTGTAAGCGAGTTCATTAACTTCACATGTGGCTGAAAGCGCCTTTGAAGAAACGTCAGAAGATGCACTGACTGCAGCTCAAGAAACGAGGCGTGACTGTTGAACCTTGGCGAAAGTGTCACCTCCCAGTACACAGAAGAGCTGCCTTGACCCAAATGACACTAGGCTGTTGGCTCTAGGGCTGATGAGAGACGCCTGGGGGTGAGACCGGACTCAGTAGCCACCTCTCCCAGCCCATTTCCACTGTGACGTATCTGCTCCCAGGGTCCCAGTCTGTGCCCACCTGGTCCTCCAGAACTCCAGCTCCACCTTTGGGGTAGGGTTTTCCCCCTGGAGGAGCGGCTGCAAAGACTCTCTCTTGAGCACCAGCTGGATTTGGTGGCTCCACTGGATCACTGCAGACTCAATGGCGTAGATGACGGACTTGTCCGTAGAATCCAAGCTGCAAAAGAGACAAGTCTCCTGGGATGCAGGGAAGAGCTTAACTCTGTGTGCTATGTCACTTCAGTCGTGTTCGACCCTTTGTGACCCCATGAACAGGGTGGTCCTGTTCCTCGCCAGGCTCCTCTGTCCGTGGAATTCTCCAGGCAAGAATACTGGATTGGGTAGCCATCCCCTTCTCTACAGGATCTTAGGGACCCAGGGACTAATGTGGGTCTCTCATACCGCAGGCAGATTCTTTACCATCTGAGCCACCAGGGAAGCCCCAACCCTTACTTGAATCCCACCAATGCCAGCCAGCTCCCTGCTTGATGAGGTAGTGCATTCTTTGGGAAGATCAGCTATCCTTGGAAAAGAGTTTGTCTCTACCCAGGACCAGGTTCATCTCCCTGCCAGTCCCTCATCTGATCTCAGTTCTGACCGACTCAGCAAGAAGAAACAGGTTACTTCCTCCTCCATCAGGCAACTTGTCAGATGTCCGAACATTACAATCCTTTGTCCTCACTTCTCCAGTGAAGAATGGAATTCCCATGTGTTCTCCCCCATACATCTTTTAAATAAACTAACTAGGGATGTTTGGAAAGGATTAAAAATCAAAAATACATTCTGGTTGCCTTTTCATACAGTCTGAACTGACAGTTGTTCATGGCACTAGTGGTAAAGAACCCACCGCCAATGCAGGAGATGTAAGAGACAGGACTTCAATCCCTGGGTGGGGAAGATCCCCTGGAGGAGGGCACAGCAACCCCACTCCACTATTCTTGCCTGGAGACTCCCATGGACAGAGGAGCCTGGAGGGCTACAGTCCATGGCGTTGCAAAGAGCTAGACACGACTGAAGTGACTTAGCACACACACAGGCATACCGAGAACACAGGACACAGGTGAGAAAGAATCTGTCATTCGCATTTTTCATGCCAGAAACCCACCTTCGCTTCATTTAATTAAGTTCATATTTGCTGAGCAATGATATGGCACAAGTGATTATGGATGATATTAAAGGCAGAAGATACTCACCTCCCAGTAATACGATCCAGCCTCTTGGGAAATTATCAGATTTGAACAAAGGGAGACACCACAATGATTATACATTCACACTTATATTCAAAAAGTACACTTATATTCAAAATATATATTCAAAATGTATATTCAAAATATACATCCATTCTTATATTCAAAAAGAAAAGGAACAGAAGAAGAGTTGTTTGAAGGTATTTATTTTGAAAATTGTATATTTTTATGAAGCCACGATAAGTTTTCCAGTTAACTGGGATTGCTTCAAATTATATACATAGCAAATTACTTCCAATATGAAAAAACTCACTGTAAAGTATATTTCTATCCCATGCAATACTCATTCTGCAGATCAAATCATGGGCCCTGAATAGACAATACATTTGGAAAGTCCCAGCAATGTGGCAGACTGAACTCGTGAAGGAAAGTGGACTGTTGCCACAAACATATAGAATGCTTACGAGAAGACAATAAAAAGTATACATATTATTTTAGGTACATAGCCTGACTCTAAAGAAAAAGAAGAAAATCCCCACAGGACAGAAGCAAAGATAGCTCAGGGCTGGAATGGTAAGTGGAAGCTGACAGTCGGTATCATTCCTATAAGGAGAAGAGCCATAGGGTTTAATGCCTCTCCAGTCACAAAAGGCAAGGACCTCAAGCTTCAACAAAGCTGATTTGTTTCTACTTGGGGGAAAAAAAAGGTCCCTAGGACCTGAAAACACTCTCCAGCTGCTGCTGGTAGAGGGTCTGGACAGTGACATGATGTGCTGAGTAAATGCTGGGAAGAGGCGTGCTGTCTCCCAGACTGGACCTGGGTCTCTGCCAATGATGAGACACTGTCCTGATAAGGGAAATGCTGGAATCAGTGTGGCTGCTCTCAGTCTTCAGATAGTTCTGAGCAGAAAGAAGGCCATGTTGCCGTGATAGCCTTGAGAGACTTGGATGGAGGTACTGGGGCGAGGGTGGTAATCAGCACGGAACACACAGTCCAAGGATGCTGGCCAACAGTGAGCCGTGTGCAGAAGAAGGAGACATACAGAGTCAGGGACAGAAAAGTCGTAGAGAAAACATTCAGATAAACCGGCATCTCCCCTATCTCCAAGGCCCATATGGCCAGCCTGGCAGTACTTACTCGGCCTCGCTTTCAGAACCCTCAGAGCCCATGTTTTCTGAGCCGACTGGAAGGGGCAGCAGGGTTTTTCCCTTCGCTTGCTCAAGGAGAACCAGAAGGTCACCCTGGAGGCTGGAGGCATGCCGCTGGACATCTTGACAAACCACATGGGGCCAGTCTAGGTGGTTCTTCTCATTGGCCAGGACAGGGATGACAACCTGGAACAGATGTGCACAGGAAACAAAGGTGGGCAACTTCTGAAACCCTAAAGAAAGACTATTCTTGGGGGGAAGTTGGGCAGTTTGGGATCAATGTATAATCAACAAGGGGGCTTCCCAGGTGGCTCAGTGGTAAAGAATCTGCCTGCCAAGTAGGAGACACAGGTTTGATCCCTGCGTCAGGAAGATCCCCTAGAGAAGGAAATGGCAACTCACTACAGTATTCTTGCCTGGGAAATTCTATGTATAGAGGAGACTGGCAGGCTACAGTCCATGGGGTCAAAAGGGTTGGACACAACTTAGCAACTAAACAATAACCACGGACAAGGACCTACTGTGTAGCACAGGGAACGATGCTCAATGTTACGTGGCAGCCTGGATGGGAGGGGAGCTTGAGGGAGAATGGATACATGTATATGTATGGCTGAGTCCCTTTGCCATCCACCTGAAACTATCACAATATTGTTAATCAGTCCTTCACTAGCTCTCGGAGTTAGGTCAGATTCCCATCCATTGAGTCAGTGATACCATCCAACCATCTTATCCTCTGCCTCCCTCTTCTCCTTTTTCCTTCAATCTTTCCAGCATCCGGGTCTTTTCCAATGAGTTGGCTCTTCACATCAGGTGGTCAGAATATTGGAACTTCAGCTTCAGCAGTTAATCAGTTATGAAGTGAAAGTTGCTCAGTCATGCCTAACTTTTTTCGACCCCATGGACTATACAGTCCATGCAACTCTTTAGGCCAGAATACTGGAGTGGGTAGCCTTTCCCTTCTCTGGGAGATCTTCCCAACCCAGGTCTCCTGCATTGCAGGCGGTTTCTTTACCAGCTGAGCCACAAGGGAAGTCCAAGAATACTGGAGTGGGTAGCCTTTCCCTTCTCCAGGGGATTTTCCTGACCCAGGAATGGAACTGGGGTCTCCTGTGTTGCAGGTGGTTTCTTTACCAACTGAGCTATCAGGGAAGCCCTAATCAGCTATAATACCGAAATAGAAAATAAAATTTTTTTTAAAAAAGGAAGACTATTCTGAGAAAGGTTGAGAGAGCTATGTACAACCTTTTACAGGTCTCCCTGTCTGGTAAGACCTAACAGCTAATACCTAACATTATGAAATAAACATTATATACTGCCTTGACATCTGGTAAAATCGGGGGTGGGGGTTGGGGGCAGCTGCAATAACCAGTCACAAGTTTCCCTACCCACTCTGCTCCTGCAGAGAAGGTCCCTCATCCAACATCCCTGTTTATCAAGGGCACCAGGCATGTCTGCCTCTCATCCCTGAGGAGTGGGCTTCGGTTCCTTGCCAGCCAATAGAATATTCCCTCAAGCCAATCCCATCCTCCCCCAGGAACCATTGGGCCCCACACCCTCTGGAGAGTACAAAGCTTGTCTCCCACAGTTCCTGATCATTCACTCTGTTCCCACGTGCAATCCCTATGTGGCCCTGCCTGGCACAGGGTCCTCCTCCTCTGGACTGTATCTCTGATAATAACCTGTGAGCAGTCTCATCTGTCCAGTGTTGTGTGTTCAGCCATGTCCAGAACCCTAGGGCAAGAATCCCTTCCTCATCACAGGGTGAATATGAGTGATTGAAATGGTCACAAAGGCCAAGAGGCAAAAAAAGGCAGGACAAATGAGGTAAGCATGATCTTCTGTCTACAGGTGGTCTCAGAGGCCATTTATTTATGTATTTATCTACTTATTTTATTGCCAGTTTAGACTTTATTACTATATTTTGTTGTATCAGTATTTCAGTAATATGTGTGTGTGTATACGTGTGTGTGTGTGCGCGTGCGCACGCACATGAGCTCAGTTGCTAAGTCACGTCCAACTCTTCTTTTGACCCATAGACTGTAGCCCACCAGGCTCCTCTGTCCATGGGATTTTCCAGGCAAGAAGACTGGACTGGGTTGCCATTTCCTTCTCCAGGGATACTTCCTGGACCAGGGATCAAACCCTCATCTCCTGCATTGGCAGGCAGATTCTTTACCACTGAGCCACCAGGGAAGGGAAGCCCGATATCCATTGATATAGCCCCATGTTAATACAGAAGCAAAGCTGCAGAAAGTCACAGTGGGAGCCCAATCATGGGGAAATGAAGGCAGTGCCATTAGTTTATGACACAGCAATGGGATGAGTTTGGGTTAGAGCAGGTGACAAGGAGGGGTCAGAGAAGTGAGGAAGCTTTTAAGTGGGATGTAGAGTGACAATAATAATTCTTATCATTTGTAAGGAAAACCTACAACTAATGTAACAACTTGTTTTCAGTCACATCTAACTCTTTGAGACACCAGTCTTTCCCACAGAGGAAAATCCCTTGGACAGAGGATTTTCCAGGCAAGAATCCTGGAGTGGGTTGCCATTTCCTTCTCCAGGGGATCTTCCTGACCCAAGGATCAAATGCACATCTCTTGCCTCTCTTGCATTGGTAGGCGGATTCTTTACCACTAGCACCACCTGGGAAGCCCAATGTAACAGAGAAGAAACCTGACTCTATGTGGGATCAGTTCCTTTTAGTACTCTGTTCCCTGTCTTAGTCATGTTGGCTCTGCCTCTTTGTATCAATAAAAGGATGTTGCCCACAGCCAGAAATACACATGACAGTCCATTCACAAGGCTCTGCGTCCCAAGCCTGACCTTTCAAGGTATAATAAGAAATTGCAGAACAGAGAATAATAATTCTCCAGTTGGAGGCTTACAATGTGACCAGACCCACTTGGACATCTGCAAGAATAAAGGATTCAGGCACCAAGAAACTTTCAATGAACAGCCACACTCCCTCCCCTTTTAGTAGAAAGAAGCCTAAATTCTCCCTCAGAAAAGATGGTTCTGCCAGTCCATTGTCTCAAACTGCCAGCTTTCTAATAGAGTCACTATTCCTTGCTCCAAGGTCTTCTCTCTCAATTTATCAGCCTGCCATGTGGCAAGGAATATGAGCTTGGATTTGGGGATGCTAACATACTCTGTTTCAAGTGTCTTGATAAATTATTTTTAATTTCACGACAAGCCTGCAAGGTGGGTTGATTCTGACAGAGGGGAGCTCACATCACACTGCAGAAACTTGACAGAACAAGGATTGGAACCTGGATCCCCCAGAGTCCTAATCCATGCTCCTGTCTGGGGAAAAGGACTTGAGGCAAAAGGCAGATGCTCCCCATCCACTGCCCTGGGGGAGTTGGGATAAAGCCATTGGAGATTCATTTCCTGTGGACTGAAACTCCTAGATGAGAAGAGCAGGGCAATTAAGGGAGGAGGCTGGACCCTGCACAGATCACACATTTCTTGTTCCGGAAGTCAGGCAACTTCCCAGACCTCACGCGCACAGAAAAGGCTCCTTTGAGCCCAAAGGGGAGTTATGTCAAGGGATGTTCTACCCAGATGCCTTTTCAGTAAAATCCATCTTGGCTAAGGGATGCTTGGACACACCTGAGAGGATCCTGAGATAAACCAAATATGGGCAGTGAAACAGGCAAATCAAAATGACTGGCCAAGGGAAACCTGGAAGAAATATCCCATAAAAGTTAATTCAAACTGCCACAAGGGTGTGACTCAGCGACTCTCTCCCTGAGTCCACCAGTGTGTCTATCCACATGTACTGGACTCTTTTCCTCTTAGTAAATACTTAGTAAATGCTTCACTACTTATGGTCTTTGGGGAATTCTTTTCTGCAAAGTCAGAGGGCCAGGGCCTTTGTCACTGACCACTGGGGCTTTCACCACCACGACCCAGCCCAGGCTCTGGCTGGGAATGCAAGCCCTGCTCCAAATCATTGCAGGCTGAGACCATGGGAGATCAGACCCTCACGTCTACAGAAAACCAACCTATAGCCTCCCCCTTCTGGCTCCCAATCCATTCATCTACAGCTGTACTTGCTTAACACATTACTGACTGCTGCTGCTGCCGCTAAGTCACTTCAGTCCTGTCCGACTCTGTGCAATCCCACAGACGGCAGCCCAACAGGCTCCCCCATCCCTGGGATTCTCCAGGCAAGAACACTGGAGTGGGTTGCCAGTTCCTTCTCCAATGCATGAAAGTGAAAAGTGAAAGTGAAGTCGCTCAGTTGTGTCCGACTCCTAGCGACCCCATGGACTGCAGCCTACCAGGCTCCTCTGTCCATGGGATTTCCAGGCAAGAGTACTGGAGTGGGGTGCCATTGCCTTCTCCTGGATCCCTGGTCCAGGAAGAACCCCTGGAGAAGGAAATGGTGCCATTACTGACCACAGACGTATTAATATGTCTTTTGTTACCTAAACGTTATTGACCAAAAACCTATCAGTATGTTTTTAGAGAGTGATACAATTAACATCACCGAGTGAATCTGTTAGAGCTTAAAATTGATTAAGGGTTCCTGATACAACTTATGAATGTCGTTATCATTCACATTTTGCTCCCTTAGTTCTTTGTTCCAATCCTGTGTATATTCTAAATGTTAAATTTTCAAAGATGGCGCATGGCAAAATTTTGAGTGAAGAGGAATTTTTTCGGTGAATTTTATGCATATACGTTCCCTATCTGAGCCACATATATAATAGTTTCTCTGAAAATAGCAGTTCTTCAGAATATAGTGCTGATTCACAAGATGTGAATATGAGACCAACAAAAAACCTTAGTGATTGATACTGAAAGTAACAAACTCACGGTGCTGGAAGACGCTCCTTTGCTTATACAGAAGAGTGGACTGAAGGTAACATTAAAAATTATAAGACTTTACAGGTACGCCTATACTGACTATAGTAACCCACAGAGAGTTAGTAAAATGACAGAACTAATTTTTGGCCTGCTGAAATAAAAATTGCTGGCTACGGACATTCGTTTCTTCAAAAATCCCCCAGTCAACAATGAGTTAACAGGAACTAAGGCAGAATCTCCAGAAACGGCCAGGGAGAAAAGTACAGAAACTACTGGAACCAGAAAAGCCCAAAATGGCCGAGGGCCGCCACCCACTATGCGTCCACCACGCAGGAGACTCTGCGCATGCTTGCTCCTCCCACTCAGCCCCGCCCTCGCCGTCCACTCTGCGCGGTGCGCGACACCCCACTCCCCACCTGGAGAGAACGTGGGCCTTTTCAGAGTCGTACCTCTCCCACTTCTGCTGAACCTGTTTTCCTTTACTTGGCACTAGCCGGCACTGGACAAGGGAATGACCCAGTTGGAGGGCCACCCGACTGGATACCCGGTTGGAAAGGATCGGTAACACTCCCTCTCCAAAACCGCAAACTTCCAACACAGTGTCCGAGCCCCAGAGCCCTTGGGAAGGAAACCTGGCTGGCTGCAGTGAATAAAGGGACAGAGAGAAGGAAAAAAGGGAGCAGGAGGGCTGGTTACCATACTCCCTCACTTCTTTCTGCAAACGTTTCTTGGATGTTATTTGCTTTTTACCTTGTATTGGTGTAATGGGGCAAAAGCAAAGTTACAGTTTACGGCTTGTGGACATTTTGCCTTTAGTGCAGTTTTATGGGACGGTATTAGGAGAGGGTAGCTCATAGTCAAAGATGGAGATGAGAGTGGGCAGGTCAGCTGGGAGGGGAGAAGGGGCTCGGGAGACTGAGATGAGCAAGATCCTGAATTAGCCCTGGATCTGCTTTGGGGAGTGTGAAAGAAGTGGACTGGACAGCGGTGGGTTGTGTGGCCCAGGGACTGCTGTTAAGAGGTTCTGAGAAATTCAAGTAAAGTCCTGAGATTTTTAAAAATATATTATTTAGATTTTTTTTAAAACAGATAACACATTTACATGGTGCTAATTTTTTTAAGTGCAAAAGCTTTACAGTAGAAATGAAGTCTTCAGTCTACCCCTGTACCTCCCTGTGTTGCCCATTTCCTCCCGCCTAGGGATTACTCTCTAAATGAAGGTTTTTTTCTTCCCTCCCTCCCTTCTCTTAGCAGAAATGGTAGCATACCTTTCTACACCTTTAAAAATTTATCTTAAATCTTAGCATTATCCACAATAGCCAGGAGGTGAAAGGAACCTAACTGTCCATCCATGTATGAATGGGATAAAGAAAATGTATATATACATACAATGGGATACTACTCAGCTTTAAAAAGGTAGGCACGTCCATCACAGTGCTGCCTTGAGAATGAACCTCCTTGAGGACAGTCTGCTGAGTTCTGTCAGGAACCTGGAGAGGTTGAGTTAATAGACACAGAAAATAGAACGTGGCTGCCAGGGGCTGAGGGTGGGGGAGGTGGGAGTTACTCACGATTGGAGATTTTTAGCCATGCACAGTTGGTGGGTGATGGAGATATGTTGCACAGTGATGGGCATGAGGTTAACTTATTGTACTGTACACTTGGAAATTGTTGTGAGAGTAAAATTTAATGTTCTTTTTTTCACAATAAAGAGAAAATTAAGGGCTGCCTCATATCGTTCCCTCTAATTATAGATGGACCTTAATTTGTTCACCCAGTACCTCACGGATGAACATTGTTTGTTTCCAGCCTCTTTCAATTCACCAACAAAAATTCTCAAACATTTAAGAGTCTGAAGTATTGTATTGTGTTTTACTTTTTGGCCAAGCTGCGTGGCATGGGAGATCTTTGTTCACCAAGCAGGGATGGAGCCCGTGCTGCCTGCACTGGAAGCTTGGTGTCTTAACCACTGGACCGCCAGGCAAGTCCCTAAGAGTCTGAAGTATCTTAAAATTACTTTTTCCGGTTGGACTGCATTTCCCTGGCCATGACCCGCTGTCCTCTACATACATTAGGTGTAGCTCCATCTCTGAACCTTTGTTCAGGTTACCCTGCTCTCTGTTTATCCTAATCCTTTTCCTTGTTCAGGAGGCCAGTTCAGCAATGGAGGTGAAGCAGGGCTCTCAGACTACATGCATCTGTCTGTCATATAAACCCACCCAACAGCACTTCTTTTTCCATATCAGTAAACCTTTTTTATTCTGTAAATTAAAAACCTATTCATCTATTTTGCATTTTATCTTCTTTTTTTTTCTTTTTGTTGAAGAATAGTTGACTTGAAATATTGTTTTAGTTTCTGTTGTGGTATACAGCAAAGTGATTTGTGTGTGTGTATGTGTGTGATGTGTGTGTGTATATGTGGTGTGTGTGTGTGTGTGTATGCATGTGTGTATGCCAAGTTGCTTCAGTCATGTTGGACTCTGTGACACTATGGACTGTAGTCTGCTAGGCTTCCCTGTCCATGGGAATTCTCCAGGCAAGAATACTAGAGTGGGTTGCCATGCCCTCCTCCAGGGGATCTTTCTGACCCAGGGATTGAACCCAGGTCTCTTACGTCTCCTGCATTGGCTACCAGGTTGTTTACCACTAGCACCACCTGGGAAGCCTATATATATATTCTTTTTTAGCTTCTTCTCCATTATAGGTAATTATAAGATATTGAGTATACTTCCATGTGCCATACATTAGGTTGCTGGTGGTTATCTATTTTATATATAGTTAATCTGTTAATCCCAAACTCCTAATTTATCCCTCCTCCATTTCCCCTTTGGTAACGGTGAATTCATTTTCATGCACTTCTTTCCATCATCACTGTTCAAGAGGGGTTGCGAACCAAGCTTGGATTCCTACAGGGATGGATAATGTTCAGAAAACAAACAACAATAAGCCATTGGGTTAAGAAAATATTGAAATACTCCCATATCTACTCAACAATCTAGTTTCCCCAAGTCCCCTTGAGCTCCTTGGTCATCCGTGACACTTTTCTGGAACTCCTGCTCCCCACAGCTTCCTAATGGAGCAACCAAAGGCCCAACACCTGATGTAGGCAGAGAGCCTCTAGTACCCAGTTCAAGCACTGAGGCCAACTTTGTGTGTGTGTGTGTATACGCGTGCACGCACCCACTTAGTTGCTCAGTTGTGTCCGACTCTTTTCCATCCCATGGACTGCAGTCTGGCAGGCTCCTCTGTCCATGGGATTTTCCAGGCAAGAATACTGGAGTGGATTGTCATTTCCTTCTCCAGGAGATCGTTCTGATCAAGGCTGAACCGACAACTCCTACAATGGCAGTTGGCTTCTTTACCACTGTGTCACCTGGGAAGTCTACTAGCTTTAAATATTTTATATATATGATGACGTCCACAGGTGGGATCTTGTCATATTTCTTTGGTGCTCCCCACAGTACCTATCACAGGGAACATGATACAGCAGGGGATCAAGCCTCCAAAGGCAAATCCACTTCACTTCCAGGAAAGCTTTTACTCACATTCCAGAAAGTTCTAAATGTCCCAAAGTCTTTCCCAGGCACCCCTGCCCTCTCGAGTCTTCTGCTGTGGTGCCACCGAAGCCCCCGTAATCCAATCCCTGGAGCTCTTCCTCCCCTGTGCTCCAGGCAGACCCGTCCCAATGCCTGCTGGGCATCTCATATACTGGGATGTCCCAGCTGCTTACCTGCGCACAGGGCTGACCTCCGGTTCATGAATGAGATGAAAATCAAAACCAAACCACCTCTTCTTTTTAACTCTTTTCCTTCATCCATAGGAGATGCCCCTGGGTCTAGAATTCCCTATCATTTGCGATGCCAGTTTATATAGGGGGGATTCAGAGATAGCGTCTCAAAAAGAGGTCAGGACCCAGGCTCTCTTCCGACTTTAGCCTCCCCTTGACTTTGGCCTGAATCCAGACCAGGAATGAAGCAAGCTCTCTCACATTCAGACTCTGACACGACCCCGGCTCAGATTTCCCCCAGCTTCCATTTCAAGCTCAGCCCAGGGTCCTAGTTTCCCGCCAGCTCCGCCCCTCCAACATCGCCCCGCCCATCCTATTTTACTCGAGGCTCCTCAAACTCCGCTCCCTACGGCTCTCGAGGCCCCGCCCCGGTTCTCCGGCCCCGCCCCTTCCCCTCCCCTTCCCCGCACCCTGCTCCTGTCCCCCTCCCCAGCGGCGGCCGGCGCGGGGAGGTGGGCCTACTCTTACCTCAGAGAACAGCGCGGCCAGATGCTCCAGCGGCGCGGCGGGCAGGTCCCCGCACAGCACTGACCCGCGGAGGCTGCCGGGGCCTGGCGGCTCAGGCCTGGTGCGCAGGAAAAAAAGCCCCTTAGCCCGAGGCGGGCCGGCCTCAGGTCCCGCGTCCAGCCCCATGCGCACCGCCAGGCCCCCAGGCCCGGGCCGCACCACCAGCAGCGATCGCGGCCCCTCCGCGGCCCCCTGTCCCAGGAAGGCGTGCAGCAGCTGCCCCGCATCGGCCGAGCCCGTGCAGCGCTCCCAGGCGCCCGCGGGCGGCCGCAGGCTCCGGGCCACATAGGCCCCCAGGAGTCGCAGCCTTGGGTCGGCTCCGGGCTCCCCGTCCGCGTTGTCCTCAGCCTGCGCGGCCCGCTCCTCCGCGCTCGGCATCGCGCGCAAACCAGGTTGCCGCGGTTTCCCGGGCGACGGGGACGCGGCCAGGACGCCCTCCTCCGCTCCCCTCCTATTGGACACTTGACTCCTGGTCCCGCCCCCTCCAGGCCAATAAGGTAGGAGAGGCTCGGCAGGGGAAGGGGCGGGGTCGCGTCTCTGTTGCTAGGAGACCATCTGATGGGCTGGGTTCCAGCCTAATCTAGAGGATTCGAGGTGCTCGCGTGTGACTGTCCAGGGCAATGGCTTTTTGATGAGGTACGTGGAGGCGCGATCAAAGGTATAAATGCTGGTAAAGGAGGCTGCTGGCTAAAGTCACATTAAATTCTTTAGAGGTCTCCAGTCACTGAAAGTATTATGGTTCTCCCACCTGCTCCCAAAATGTGTAATGCAAAGGTAAAACAATGTCAAATGTAAGGGAATTCAGCCAAGTTTTTATAGCTTTTCCATGATAACTGAAATGTTTTATAACAGTGCTTGTGTGGCTACTGAGCATTTAGAATGTGCTGTTACTGGGGAACTGGATGTTTCATTTTAGTTAATTTTAATTAATTTAAAATGAAATGATCACATGTGGCTAGGAGCTGTCATATTAGGCAGCTTAGCTTTAGAATTCTAATGCCAATTATGAAAAAGTAAAATAGTTTTACTGTCCTGCTTTGTTCGTTTCTTAAGTGTATGCTTAATCTGACAAATGGGGCCTCGAACTCTGACATCACATTAATTTCCATGAGTACGGCAGCAGTTAGTTCTTTTTAAAAATTGTTTTTATTTTTTGGCTGCACTGTACAGCATGTGGGATCTTAGTTCCCTGGCCAGGGATTGAACCCAGTCCCCCTGCACTGGGGGGTGTACAGTCTTAACCACCAGACTGCTAGGCAAGTCCCAGCAATCAGTAAATGCAGCAAAGCACTATTAAATATGTAGTGTCTTCAGGGCCTCCCCATCCTATGGGGATCTTGTTTATGTCTGGATCTTGTCTTCAGAAAGATATAATGTGAAGCATCTCCCCTGACCTCAGAAATTAGCATTTGTTACCTGCCAAGCCCTCCATGATCACGGTATAAAGAGCTTGGCCCGTTGTGTGGCTGTTAGGTGAAAATGGGACAAGGAAGGGGACAACATGTGCAGCTGGAGCCCTGCAGGTCTGAAGTGAGTGCCTCTCTGTCCTACCAGCCTAACTTTAGTCACCAATCTGAGAATGCAGACTTTCTGGGTAAAAAGAACATTTATAATGCGCTTCCAAGGAATATTAACAGAAGAAGCACTTATTCAAGGAGACTCGGCTAATTAGAGCCCCTCAGGAAAAGCCAGTGGCTGGAAAGTAAAATGATTGATTTAATAATAACTGGGGCATGGAAGGTGCTGTGATTAAGAGTGTCCACTTTACACCATGAATCTTTAAGTTTGTACAGTGTGTTTTCTCAGTGCTGGATTAAACAGTAGGCAGACCAACCAAGAGTGAATGGACAAAGCAGAAGCACTGAAACAATTTTTAAAATGGATTTGATAGTTGACATTTCTAAAAAAAGCATCAGAGAAAAATAGAAATGTTGGGGCTTCTTACACATATCATAGGTTAGTTTGGTTTTAATTTTGCAGATAGAAAGGCATCCTTATTGTTTTCATGATTGGCAACTCCAGATGTGAGTCCTGCTCATGCTTTGTGTGTAGAGAGAATTTAGGGCCATTAAGTTCCTAGAAACTCTTCAGACAAAATTCCTGCCTCCCCCTCCCCCTTCATGACCCATTTTATCTTTCATTCCTATGTCCCTTTCCCCAGTATATAAAATAAGAGACACAGAAGCCTGTGGTGATGACTCAAAAGTGTCTGAGCGTGAAGGCTCCAGGACATCCTCCAGGATGTGAGGTTTTGCCTTTTTTTTTTTCTATTGAACATTACATTGTCTCCATTTTAGAAAGAGATTGAGGGGGACGTCTATACGGGACTTACTGAAAACAATCAACATCGTCTTTCTATTGTGGAATTATGGTATGAAAAGTAAAAGTTACAAGTGTATATTAGTTATCTGTTGCTGTGTAACAGATTACCCCCAAAGGTAGCAGCTGAAAATAGCGACAGACTATTGTATTATCTCACACAGTTTATAGTGGGTCAAGAATAGGGGATCAGTTTGGCTGGATAGTTCTGGCTCAGGATGTCTCAGAGTGTTTCAGACAAGATGACATCAGGGGCTACATCATCTGAAAGCTTGACTGGGGCTGGAGGAACCACTTCCAAGATGGCTCATGCCCATGACTGGCAAATCAGTGCTAACTCTCAGGAGGCTGCAGTTTCTCAGCATGTGGAGCTCTCCCCTGGATGCTTGAATGTCTTTGTAACACCTTGGCTGCCTTCCCCTAGCCCTGGTGATCTGAGAGCAAGATCAGTCCCAGTGTCTCTTAATGATTCGCTTTGAAGGTCCCACACTGTCATTTCTGCAATAATCCCATTAGTTACAGAGTTTCACCCTATTCCCTGTGAAAGAGAACCACACCAGGATGTGAATACCAGGGCATAAGAACCATTGGGTGCTCTCTGAGAGGCTGGCCACTATGAAGGTATTAAGGAAGATGTTGAACCTGTGTAATTGTTCAGATGAAATAATTGTCATTTCTTTAAGAGGCTTGAACTTGCTTCGGTAGGCATTGCATTTTGTATATCAGATGTTTTGCTTGAAATGGCTGGGCACAATTCCTGTGTAACACTTTTAAATAATGATCTCTTTACATTCTGGATAGTCGTCATTGACAAGGTTTCTTCATGCAAGCAAGTAATGCAAAATATAAAGCTTTTTAGAATTATTCAAAAGTGAACAGGTGACATTATATTTGCATAATCTAACAGCTCTTCCTTTCCTTTGTTGACAAATGTTCTGTTGAGATTTCTTGTGTGCTGCTAGTGGATACTGAATCTAAATCAACCTTTCTGTATCAAATATTTGAAAGTAATGATTCAGTTTTCATTCAAAGAACATGCGTGCCTTGTTAGAATGGTCTCCTCCCAGCCACGCTGAATGCCCTAAGTGAAGATGTCAGACAGCCGTGGGCCAGATATATTAGATACATACAGAAGGAGAGTCCAGACTGCTTGGGGCTCCACGCTGGAGATACATATAAGAATATTGATTGTTATGCTGTGCATAATAGAAAAACTAGGGGAAAAAAATCCAAGTGTTCATCCATGATAGAATGCATAAATAAATAATGGTGTACTATTCATAGGGGCTTCCCCCGTGGCTCAGTGCAGAAGATGCAGGAGATGCGGGTTTGATCCTTACTCAGGAAGATCCTCAGGAGGAGGGCGTGGCAACCCACTCCAGTATTCTTGCCTGGAGAATCCCCATGGACAGAGGAACCTAGTGTGCTATAGTCCATGGGGTCACAAGGAGTCAGACACAGCTGAAGCAACTGAGCACACACGCCCTGTTCATAGAATAAAGTACTACATGGCAGTAGAAATGAATAGGCTATAGCTGCATGCATGAACAGGATGACTCTCGAAGGCATGATGATGAACAAAAAAAAGCAAGTTACAGATGAGTATATTAGAGTATATTTATTAGAAGTTTCAACCTAAATGAAACAAAGAATATATTTTCAGATATATATATGTAGTCATCTAGAAAAAAGGGAGGAGGTGATTATCACAAAATTTGGATTTTGATCCCTTCTTGTTGGGGTCAAAGAGACATGGGATAGTAGAGCTTTTATGTTCCTGGTAATGTTTTATTTCTTAACCTGGCTCACGTGTTTCATTTTATCATTCTACTTAAATTGTATGTAATTCTGTGCTTATTTGTATGTATGATATACTTCACAATTATAAAAAATAGAAAAGGATGTGTCATTTCTTATACTCTGAGTATTGTGGGGCAGTTCATTTCAGTTGTCGTTTAGTCGCTGAGTCGTCTCCAACTCTTTTGCAATCCCATGGACTGTAGCCCTCCAGGTTCCTCTATCCATGGGACTTAGGGAATAAATGCTTATAATTAATTAGATTTCTAAGATTAAATATCAAATATTTTTAAAATGTTAATTGATCAATTTTAGAAATTTTTACTTAGGTCTATTACTGGTGACTTCTTTCTTATCAGATCTATCTTACTTTACTTCTTGACTCGGTTCAACCCAGGAGAGCCCAGATTCACTGATCTCTTTGCTTCCATGACAGCATCCTCTTGTCAGCCACTTCCTCTCATACTCTCTCTTTTTGCCCATCCCTTCATGAGAAATGCTGGACTGGAAGAAACAAGCTGGAATCAAATTGCCAGGAGAAATATCAATCACCTCAGATATGCAGATGACACCACCCTTATGGCAGAAAGTGAAGAGGAACTAAAAAGCCTCTTGATGAAAGTGAGAGTTAAAAAGTTGGCTTAAAGCTCAACATTCAGAAAACGAAGATCATGGCATCTGGTCCCATCACTTCATGGGAAATAGATGGGGAAACAGTGTAAACAGTGTCAGACTTTATTTTTTTAGGCTCCAAAATCACTGCAGATGGTGACTGCAGCCATGAAATTAAAAGATGCTTACTCCTTGGAAGAAAAGTTATGACCAACCTAGATAGCATATTCAAAACCAGAGACATTACTTTGTCGACTAAGGTCCGTCTAGTCAAGGCTATGGTTTTTCCAGTAGTCATGTATGGATGTGAGTATTGGACTGTGAAGAAGGCTGAGCGCCGAAGAATTGATGCTTTTGAACTATGGTGTTGGAGAAGACTCTTGAGAGTCCCTTGGACTGCAAGGAGATCCAACCAGTCCATTGTGAAGGAGATCAGCCCTGGGATTTCTTTGGAAGGAATGATGCTAAAGCTGAAACTCCAGTACTTTGGCCACCTCATGCAAAGAGTTGACTCATTGGAAAAGACTGTGATGCTGGGAGGGATTGGGGGCAGAAGAAGGGGGTGACAGAGGATGAGATGGCTGGATGGCATCATTGACCTGATGGACGTGAATCTGAATGAACTCTGGGAGTTGGTGATGGACAGGGAGACCTGGTGTGCTGGGATTCATGGGGTCACAAAGAGTCGGACACGACTGAGCTACTGAACTGAACTGAACTGAACTCCATATAGTTGTTGCTCTGGCATCTCTCAGAGCTCCTAGTCCTCTCACTTTAAAATGTCTCCTTGTATGAACTTACTCATCCAAGGCAGCAATTCTTCCCTTTACGCTGCTGCTGCTGCTAAGTCGCGGCAGTCGTGTCCGACTCTGTGCAACCCCATAGACGGCATGCTAATGGCCCCCAAACCCACATCTCCAGCCCAGAATTAGAGAGGTATACCATTGTAGGATAATACCCGTGTTCTGTTCAAAGCTATATAGAAATTATTCCACAGTTTCCTAAAACTCATTGTTGGAGAGAATTCTGAAGCCAGCTTGATTTTTGATTCTTTGTAGGTAACATTTTGAAATGACATGATTGTTTAAGGAAGTTTTTGTCCTCCCTTTTTATTTCTGTGATTTTTAAAAAATGTTTTAGGATATAGATAATGTCCCATTGAATGGATTTTTGCCTGAAATTATGACAGCCTATTTGGTTCTCATAATGACGGGTTTCTTCACAGCACGATTTATTGTTGCAGGGAATCTTTGACTCCATTGGCACTCTCTGGTCTGGTTTTCTGATCATGTAAACTGATAAAGTGTGCTAACAATTACAAGTAGGGGGCGAATTTTGAAATAATAATTGAGGTTTTCTATTCCTGTGTATTTGGATGTTGCCCTGCAGCTCTTTTACTTGGTGAGTTAGTGACATTTAATGCCTCAGGGAGTGTGACCTCAGCCTGAAACAGTCCATTGAATTTCTCAATCGTTTTTAAACACAGAGCAGAGACAGTATCGATGAAAGCCATGCTACTTCTTTTCTTTTATTGTAAAAGCCAAGCACTTAAGGGGGAGAAAAGGTTTGTGTTGCTCCTTTGGTTTAATTCCAAGAGCTTGGCTTTGAATACACTGGGCAGAGTCTGGAGGAATGAGAGGTTAGAATGTGAATGCTAAGCTGTAGATGGATAAGAGCGAGTGGTGACTTGATAAGCAGATTTCCTTAAAAGGAGAAATGAGAATTCTTGCTAGGATTGGAGTAGGGGGACTTCCCCAATAGCTCAATGGGTAAAGAATCTATGTGATTTGGCTTAAGCTAACAGGATTATTTCATTCCCTTGGGGCAGTCACCAGTTTTGCAATGGACATATGACCCCACTGGGGCTTCCCAGGTGGCTCAGTGGTAAAGAATTCATCTGCCCATGTAGGAGACACAAGAGATGTGGGTTCAATCCCCTGATCGGGAAGATCCCCCAGAGAAGGAAATGACAATCCACTCCAGTATTCTTGCCTGGAAAATCCCATGGACAGAGGAGTCTGGTGGGTTGTAGTCCATGGGGCGGCAAAAGAGTTGGACACGACTTAAGCAACTAAACAACATGTCACTCCATCAAAAGAGCAGAGTCAGACCCAAGGCTTTGGTTTGACTGTTGGGATAAATAATGTCTTTCTAGTTCCTCTTGGACTTGAACCTAGAAGGATAAGGGCAGGGCTTCAAACCAGTCAGTCCTAAAGAAATCAGTCCTGAGTATTCATTGGAAGGACTGAGGCTGAAGCTGAAGCTCCAATACTTTGGCCACCTGATGCAAAGAACTGACTCTTTAGAGAAGATCCTGATGGAAGAACTGACTGATTAGAGAAGATCCTGATGCTGGAAAGGATTGAAGGCAGGAGGAAAAGGGGACAGAGGATGAGATGGTTGTATGGCATCACTGACTCGATGTGTTGCAGGAAGGCGGACCCCTTTCCAGGGCCCAAAACTGGGCTCTTGTCTAACACTCGGAAATGAATTGTCCGAGGAGACATATGTGCTGACAAAGCAAGAGCTTTATTGGGAAAGGGCACCCTGGTGGAGAGCAGTAGGGGAAGGGAACACAGGAGAGCTGCTCTGCCGCATGGCTCGCAGTCTCGGGTTTTATGGTGATGATATTAGTTTCCGGGAGGTCTTTGGCCAATCATTCTAATTCAGAGTCTTTCCTGGTGGTGCACGCATTGCTCAGCCAAGATGGATGCTAGCGAGAGGGATTCTGGGAAGTGGATGGATACGCAGTGTCTCCTTTCCACCTTTCCCAAACTCTTCCAGTTGGTGGTGGCTTATTAGTTCTGTATTCCTTATCAGGATCTCCTGTCATAAAACAACTCATGCAAATAGTTACTATGGTGCCTGGGCAGGGTGGGCAGTTTCAATCAGTGTGCTTCCCCTAACAGATGGACATGAGTTTAAGCAAACTTCAGGAGATGGTGAAGGACAGGGAAGCCTGGCGTGCTGCAGTCCATGGGGTTGCAAAGAGTTGGATATGACTTAGCAACTGAACTGACTTGAATGGGACCACCTTGGTACCATGAGGGGAAGAGTCATTTGAAAATGCAGCAAAAAGGACTTCCGTGGGGATCCAGTGGTTAAGACTCCACACTTCCACAGCAGGGGCCATGGGTTCAGTCCCTGGGGAACTAAGATCCCACATGCTGCACTGCATAGCCAAACAGTTAAAAAAATTTTTTTAAAGAAAAAGGAAAATGGAGCAAGAAATGAAGATGGACAGCAAAGGGATTCAGCCATGAATCCCTATTATAACACTGTTAATTGGCTATACTCCAATATAAAATAAAGAGTTTTAAAACATCTACTTATCTATTTTGCCTGTTTGTTAACCCAGCATTAAAACAGTTTTTAAAAACCTGTCAAAGGATGCCCACTGAAGCAATGAACTTTAAAAAGAAAGAAAGAAATGGAGAAGAGAAAGCAGTTGCTGACAACACTGTTTGAGTCCACACTGGACTCTTCATTGACGTGAGCAAAGACATACCCTCCCCAGAAAGCCAGTTGCTGTCCCTCTTACTTATGAGTCACAACTGATGCAACTGTCAGGGAAAGAAACATTTCTTCAGGAAAGAGGGGAGATGAAGATGTATTTTGGAATCCATCAGGGAGACACTTGAGAGAAAACACAAAAGGGCCTCTTCCTGGAACAATTCCTACAGGACATGTGAAGGGTGAAACTTCAATTGCTTTGTTTGTCATATAAGGACTCCAGACCACGGACTCCGTTCTTGATTTTCACCCTGCTTTTAAATCGAGGCAGTGAACCAGAAATTAACACAGGCACAGTTCCCTGTGTTTATTCACCATTCAATGTTTAATTCCCAGAAGGGTGAAAGAAATACTTACTTAATTAAACGTGCTGAACAATAACCATCCTCACTTGCTTTTCATGTAGACTTGTCTCACAGAAATACGCCATGAAGAGTCGATGAAGCTATTTTTAAAGAAACGAATTTCGCACACCACTTAATTATAATAATCTATAGAGTGTAACTGTACATTTTCCACCCCAGGAAACAGGTGGGCAGACAAGGAAAGCTGAAGAAAGCACACATTCTCAGCTCTTTTTGTATGTGTGTGATTGCGGGAATTCTTAGGGCTTGGCATTCACTTTAGTCCTCGGCTATGAGCCTCTTGATTTCGAAAGAAATAGTGTATTTCAGATGCCTGCTGTGCTAACCCTTCCGGTGGGGTGATTACGTATTTTCTAAATATATATTTTCAGTCGTGACTGCATCATGAAATGAAGTAGGACATGTATTATCAAACATCTGAACATTTCTGTTCACCCCTGAGCTGGTCATATGGGTGGGTATAGAATGAGGAGAGGGCTGGAAAAGAGTTGTGATTAGAAAATGAAGTCTATTCTTCATGGTGCCTGGAACTAAGGAGAAGAGAAAAGATCCTTGATTCTTTATCTCATTGTTATCTGCTCCCATATGCAAAGATAACTTTCCTGATTTTTCTCCAGGAAAGAGGAAGTTCTCAGTTCTTTTCCACTCTCTTCCTCTTCTTCAGGGGACAACACCCTTCCTAACAGGACACATAGAACTAGATGGATCAAGTTACTTCTAGGATATAACAGATATCCCCAGGAATTTTCCAAGGGGTTACAGAGATCTGTCTAGTTAAAGCTGTGGGTTTTTTTTTTTTTTTTTGCAGTAATCACATATGGATGTGAGAGTTGGACTATAAAGAAAGCTGAGTGCCAAAAAATTGATGCTTTTGAAGTGTGGTGTTGGAGAAGACTCTTGAGAGTCTCCTGGACTGCAAGGAGATCCAGCCAGTCCATCCTAAAGGAAATCAGTTCTGAATATTCATTGGAAGGACTAATGCTGAAGCTGTAGCTCCAATACTTTGGCCACCTGATGCAAAGAACTGACTCGTTTGAAAAGACCTTGATGCTGGGAAAGATTAAAGCAGGAGAAGAAGGGGACAACAGAGGATGAGATGGTTGGATAGCATCACTGACTCAATGGACATGAGTTTGAGTAAGCTCCGGGAGTTGGTGATGGACAGGGAAGCCTGGTGTGCTGCAGTCCATGGGGTCACAAGAGTCAAACACAACTGAGCAACTGAACAAGCTGAACAGATGAGTTGGAGCTACCCTGGTGACTCAGCGGTAAAGAGTTCAGTTCAGTCACTCAGTGATAAAGAATCTGCATGCCAATGCAGAAGACAAGCGTTTGGTTTGATCCCTGGGTCAGGAAGACCCCCAGGTGAGGAAATGGCAACCCACTCCAATATCCTTGCCTGGAGAATCCCCACGGATGGAGGCATCTGGTGGTCTATAGTCAATGGAGTCGTAAGAGTCAGACGTGACCTAGTCACTAAGCCATTGCGCTAAGCCACGGATGTCTGAGGGTGAGGAAGCCCAGCTCTGACTGACTGACGCTAAGCCACGGATGTCTGAGAGTGAGGAAGCCCAGCTCTGACTGACTGACGCTAAGCCACGGATGTCTGAGGGTGAGAAAGCCCAGCTCTGACTGACTGACGCTAAGCCACGGATGTCTGAGGGTGAGGAAGCCTAGCTCTGACTAACTGACTCGGAGCTGCTATATTTTCAGTTGAGCAACCCAACCATGATTCACAGACATGTTGTGTTTAGCCAGAACACACTGGCCCAGTGAGTATTTCATTTTAAATGAATTGCTGCACTTAAAAATCAGTGTACTTTCATCCTTTAACGTATTAAAGACAGGCCATGCTAGGCTGGCAGTTTCATGTCTTAGCGATTCACTAGAGGTGTGCGGTGCTGTCTGACTTCATAATCATCTCTCCTTCCTAAGGGGTCTCACTTGTCTATATTGGGCCAACATTACAGATAGTCTAGAGATTGTGTCTTCTCGAAGGCAGGGGTTATTGTCTTATAAGGGATAAAGCAGGGAGTGAGTGGGACTAGCCATGGAGTAGCCATCATGGTCAACAGAAGAGTCCGAAATGCAGTACTTGGATGCAATTTCAAAAACAACAGAATGGTCTCTGTTCATTTCCAAGGCAAACCATTCAGTATCACAGTAATCCAACTCTATGCCCCAACCAGTAATGCTGAAGAAGCTGAAGTTGAACGGTTCTTTGAAGACCTACAAGACCTTTTAGAACTAACACCCCAAAAAGATGTCCTTTTCATTATAGGGGACTAGAATGCAAAAGCAGGACGTCAAGAAACACCTGGAGTAACAGTCAAATTTGGCCTTGGAATGCGGAATGAAGCAGGGCAAAGACTAATAGAGTTTTGCCAAGAAAATGCACTGGTCATAGCAAACACCCTCTTCCAACAACACAAGAGAAGACTCTACACATGGACATCACCAGATGGTCGACACTGAAACCAGATTGATTATATTCTTTGCAGCCAAAGATGGAGAAGCTCTATACAGTCAACAAAAACAAGACCAGGAGCTGACTGTGGCTCAGATCATGAACTCCTTATTACCAAATTCAGACTTAAATTGAAGAAAGTAGGGAAAACCACTAGACCATTCAGGTATGACCTAAATCAAATCCCTTATGATTATACAATGGAAGTGAGAAATAGATTTAAGGGCCTAGATCTGATAGATAGAGTGCCTGATGAACTGTGGACTGAGGTTCGTGGCATTGTAGAGGAGACAGGGATCAAGACCATCCCCATGGAAAAGAAATGCAAAAAAGCAAAATGGCTGTCTGGGGAGGCCTTACAAATAGCTGTGAAAAGAAGAGAAGCGAAAAGCAAAGGAGAAAAGGAAAGATATAAGCATCTGAATGCAGAGTTCCAAAGAATAGCAAGAAGAGATAAGAAAGCCTTCTTCAGCGATCAATGCAAAGAAATAGAGGAAAACAACAGAATGGGAAAGACTAGAGATCTCTTCAAGAAAATTAGAGATACCAAGGGAACATTTCATGCAAAGATGGGCTCGATAAAGGACAGAAATGGTATGGACCTAACAGAAGCAGAAGATATTAAGAAGAGGTGGCAAGAATACACAGAAGAACTGTACAAAAAAGATCTTCATGACCCAGATAATCACGATGGTGTGATCACTCATCTAGAGCCAGACATCCTGGAATGTGAAGTCAAGTGGGCCTTAGAAAGCATCACTACGAACAAAGCTAGTGGAGGTGATGGAATTCCAGTTGAGCTATTTCAAATCCTGAAAGATGATGCTGTGAAAGTGCTGCACTCAATATGCCAGCAAATTTGGAAAACTCAGCAGTGGCCACAGGACTGGAAAAGGTCAGTTTTCATTCCAATCCCAAAGAAAGGCAATGCCAAAGAATGCTCAAACTACCGCACAATTGCACTCATCTCACATGCTAGTAAAGTAATGCTCAAAATTCTCCAAGCCAGGCTTCAGCAATACGTGAACCGTGAACTTCCAGATGTTCAAGCTGGTTTTAGAAAAGGCAGAGGAACCAGAGATCAAATTGCCAACATCCGCTGGATCATGGAAAAAGCAAGACAGTTCCAGAAAAACATCTATTTCTGCTTTATTGACTATGCCAAAGCCTTTGACTGTGTGGATCACAATAAACTGTGGAAAATTCTGAAAGAGATGGGAATACCAGACCACCTGACCTGCCTCTTGAGAAATCTGTATGCAGGTCAGGAAGCAACAGTTAGAACTGGACATGGAACAACAGTCTGGTTGCAAATAGGAAAAGGAGTATGTCAAGGCTGTATATTGTCACCCTACTTATTTAACTTACATGCAGAGTACATCATGAGAAACGCTGGAGTGGAAGAAACACAAGCCGGAATCAAGATTGCCAGGAGAAATATCAATAATCTCAGATATGCAGATGACACCACCCTTATGGCAAAGAGTGAAGAGGAACTAAAAAGCCTCTTGATGAAAGTGAAAGAGGAGAGTGAAAAAGTTGGCTTAAAGCTCAACATGCAGAAAACGAAGATCATGGCATCCGGTCCCATCACTTCATGGGAAATAGATGGGGAAACAGTGGAAAAAGTGTCAGACTTTTTTTGGGGGGGGCTCCAAAATCACTGCAGATGGTGACTGCAGCCATGAAATTAAAAGGCGTTTACTCCTTGGAAGAAAAGTTATGACCAATCTAGATAGCATATTCAAAACCAGAGACATTACTTTGTCGACTAAGGTCCATCTAGTCAAGGCTATGGTTTTCCCTGTGGTCATGTATGGATGTGAGTATTGGACTGTGAAGAAGGCTGAGTGCTGAAGAATTGATGCTTTTGAACTGTGGTGTTGATGAAGACTCTTGAGTCCCTTGGACTGCAAGGAGATCCAACCAGTCCATTGTGAAGGAGATCAGCCCTGGGATTTCTTTGGAAGGAATGATGCTAAAGGTGAAACTCCAGTACTTTGGCCACCTCATGCAAAGAGTTGACTCATTGGAAAAGACTGTGATGCTGGGAGGGATTGGGGGCACGAGGAGAAGGGGATGACAGAGGATGAGATGGCTGGATGGCATCATTGACTCGATGGACGTGAGTCTGAGTGAACTCTGGGAGTTGGTGATGGACAGGGAGACCTGGTTTGCTGCGATTCATGGGGTCGCAAAGAGTTGGACAGGACTGAGTGACTCAACTGAACTGAACTGAACTGAACTGAACTGAGGGGGACTAGGAGGACCAGAGAGGGTGTGCTTTTTCCAAGGGGAACAGCAGCCACTCACTCTGCCCACTGGACCCCTGTTGCAACTGCCGATTTACCAATTCCTCAGTTGCAAGTGGGACTGATGGACTCTGCCTATCAGAGAGCTGTCAAAGCTGGGTCCAGGAAAGGAAGAAAAAGGGGGGCAAAGGTCAGAGCAGGTGATGCTCGACTCTGCCCCTTAAGGTGTGTGCCCAGTACACCTGCTCCCTTTGGTGCTTGAATCTACCACATTTAAGCCAAACCCTGGATGAGGAGTGGGTCTCCCTTGTAGAGGAGGTTCTGCTGGAGGATGGGTATGTTTGCTACTTTGTTTTCAGGAAACATGTGGCATCTTTATTTCAAGTGAGTCCTCCAGCCCCACTTATTTTAAAAATTAAAAGGATAAATTTTACTTTTTGCATAATAAAGGGAATGCATTTTCATTATGGAAAATTAGGAAGAAGCATATAAGTAAAAGGAAATGTAAAAATTACCTAGACTCACCACCAATAGTTAAAAGCAACTCACTCTTAATAGTTAAGAGTAACTTTCTTCCAATCATTTTGCTACGCGCACACACACACACACACACACACACATGCACACACGCACACAGAGATACATTTATATACAAAATGATCTTATGATGTTTATGACATTGCCTATGCTGATTATGTTCTGATTATAAAAATAATGTATGCTCATTATAGAAAACTAGAAATTATTAAGAATTTAAAGAAATAACTATAAATCAAATAGAGTCCCCACCACTTAGTGATAATTGATTTGTTGCTATTATTTACTTAGTCTTTTATCTATGCATTTTATACATACATATGATTCAGAGTTTTTTAAAGTATAGTATAAACAGAATAATCACAGTGCTAGATGAACGATGAAAAGGGGGACTTGTGACAAATACTAGCTACTGCCAAGTAGTTTATTAGCTTATGTGTATGTATACATATATGTACAGGTATACTTGTANGCTAGATGAACGATGAATAGAAAAGGGGGACTTGTGACAAATACTAGCTACTGCCAAGTAGTTTATTAGCTTATGTGTATGTATACATATATGTACAGGTATACTTGTATGCACATACATATATTTTGGCTCACTGTGTGGCATGTAGGATCCTGAGTCCAAGGATCAAACCTGTGCCCCCTGCACTGGAAGGCAGAGTTTTAAGCACTGGACCACCACGTAAGTCCTGATCTACAGATTTTCGTAAAAAACATTAATGATGTGGATAACTCAATATGGTTTTTAATCATCAGAAAATGACTCAGTCCTCAAGAGACCCCTGTGTTGCCCTGTGAAGTTGAAATTTTGAGGGCAGGGTGAAAGTTCTGGTTCAGCACCGGATCCACATGAGTCTCCCTGGTCTCCCCGCCTTCAGCATGAAGTCCTCCAATCCCTCCCTGCAGTAAAGTCCTAGGGATCCCTCTGAAATAGAGCCCTGATCTTGTCACCATGCTTCCTAGGGGTCTCGGTCTCCTTCTTGGGATAAGGCCAGACCCCTTACCAGTGGGGCATGCCGTAGTTCCTGCTCACGAGGAGACAACAGGAGGGTTGAATGAGTTAATACATGCAGAGTGCTTGGGAATCATGCCTTGACTTAATGCCAACTATCACTGTTCTTCTTTTCTGCATTCTTTCTCCATACTGTGGGGGACAAGGCTACTCATACCCCTAGATTCATATCATTAATACCCACTCCTTGAGAAGGAGGGAATTGTCTCTCTTTAAGTTTTGGTTTAGAAATGATTGAATTGGACTGGTCAGGGCTTCCCTTGTGGCTCAGTGGGGTAAAGAACCTGCCTGCAATGTGGGAGACCTGGGTTGGATCCCTGGGTTGGGAAGATCCCCTGGAGATGGGAACAGCTACCCACTCCAGCATTCTGGCCTGGAGAATTCCATGGACTGTATAGTCCATGGGATCACAAAGAGCTGGACATGACAGAGCTGACTTTCACTTTCACTTTTAATTGGTCTGGTCTGCATCTTGCACCTGCGCTGGGAGTTGGCATGTGGTGGCCTCTAACACCCAGAGGCGTGTGGGGCACCACGTGGTGGCCAGGATGATGGAGGACGAAGAATCACATGTCTGTGTGCCACCTTCTCCCTTCCCATCCTAGCTCTCCATAGGATTTTTCTGCTCCTGACATATTAAAGCCTTGTCTTCTTGTAGCCCATTGAGGATGTCATGGTTTCTCATTCCTACAGCTTTATGATCCTCTTTTGAGGCTTTTCCATGAATGTTTCCTCTACTTTGATCCAAGACATTGTGCAAAGGTCCCATGCCAGATGTGTTTATCTATATAATCATTACATTGATTATATAATATCAAGCAAGTAAATCCTGCAACTTAATTCCTTCCTTCTATTCCCTACTTTCCAGGTTATTCTTAGAAAATAAGAAGTCATTTGGTCACTTCACAGCTTAATAATTAATATGCCTAGTTCATTAGAACATTAACAATTCCAAAGTAATGCGACACTAAACCATCTTCCTGGCCTAAGCTCAGGTATACTGGGATTTGTCAGTGTCCCTTTGATAAGGGAGGGGTTGACCAGTGACAGTAGAGAAGGGGCAGCTTTTCCAGCCACTTCCTCTGTGCGTGAGGTCATCCTTCTAGGTCACCCAGAGCACAGAGCTGAGATTCCTATGCTTTAAAGCAGGTTTCCACTAGCTGTTTTACACTTGCTAGTACATATATGTCAATCCTCCACCTCCGCTACCTCTGAGGGGTGGTGTACAAAGTATCTGATAATTGCAGAAGCACATATCAAAATCTAGATATCTTCTCATAAGTCAAATACAAGGAAACTTGCAAAAGAGTGAAGTAATTCCACTCTTGTTACTGTATTTTTGGAAAGTAACAGTTATTTCTCACAGCAATGTGTTATTATGTTCACACATCATGGATTTATTGTTTTTATTTTAAAATAGCTTAATACATAGCTTTTTAAATGGTCTCCATTTTTGATTTATAATATAATAAATGTATATAGATATGTCCCACCCAAGAAAAAGTTCTTTGGGATCCTCAATACTTTTTTAAAAATTGGAATATAAGTGCTTTAAAATGTGTTAGTTTCTGCTGTTCAATGAAGTGAATTGGCTACTGCTGCTGCTGCTGCTAAGTCGCTTCAGTCGTGTCCGACTCTGTGCGACCCCATAGACGGCAGCCCACCAGGCTCCCCCGTCCCTGGGATTCTCCAAGCAAGAACACTGGAGTGGGCTGCCATTTCCTTCTCCAACGTATGAAAGTGAAAAGTGAAAGTGAAGTCGCTCAGTCCTGTCCGACTCTTGGCGACCCCATGGACTGCAGCCTACCAGGCTCCTCTGTCCATGGGATTTTCCAGGCAAGAGTACTGGAGTGGGGTGCCATTGCCTTCTCCAGTGAATTGGCTATTTCCCCCCTCCCTCTTGGACCTCCCTCCTAGCTCCCCATCCTATCCCGCCAGGTCACACAGAGCACAGAGCTGAGATTCTTGTGCTTTATAGCAGGTTCCTACTAGCAGTTTTACACATGGTACTGTATATATGTCAATTCTTCTTAAGAAAATGAAGAGGTACTGATATCAAAAAGCTTGAGAACCACTCTTGAAAGACATTGGGTCTCAGGATATGGGTGTCCCAGGTTTAAAATTCATGACTAAGTCAGAAATACAGATATTTCTTCCTTTCTCTGTAACAGTGGTTCCATGCTGTCGTGGGATCTGAAATTCCTAATCCTTAGACATATCCTTCAGATTCCTAGCCAGGGCACTCATTGTCACCTGAGTGTCTCTGAGAGGTGGGAGCCTGGGGTTCAAGGTGAGGGAAAGGCTTGCTCGGGCAGGGCTTGCTCTATATAGATCTGTCTTGCTACCATTTCCAAGCTGCCATACCTGCCATATTCATCAGGAATTTTCCTCCCTGAAGCTGAGCAGAAGTCCATTCTGACCTCAGATCCTCCAATCTGTCTGGAGGATTCTGTTGTTCCCTGACCTTGTCCCTCCATCCATAGGAGCCCACCCAATGGTGATGATCAGACCCTCCGAGATACATGTGTCTTGCTCTCTTGCTGTCTTCTGTGATTCTCCCTGAATCTCTTGATGCAGGACGGTATTTCTCTCTGTCCTGTACAGCCGGGAAGGACTCTCCCTCCACATTCTATATGCAATCTACTCTGGTTTCTTATCAAGCAGGGCTCATTGATACTTAAAGGTCAGCTTTCAATATCATAGGAAACAATTTCTCTTTCCACTCTGTGGCTCTTGCAATTACATGACAAGTTTTGCTCCTGTGAGCTTGACAAAAGTCAATTTTGAGAGTCAAGGTTGAACAAGCCTTCTTTCTCTGATCTCTAGCTTTTCTCTAGGAGCAGAGAGATGGTGGGTTACTGTTGTTTGGACTGGCGGGAGATAGAGTAGGGGTAAAAGGAAACGGTGGGGGTGGGGAACCATCAGTTTAAAATCATCACTCTGTTGTCAGGAAATATTTTAATGCAATTTCACAGAATTCACTGTTATCACATCCTGTTCATGGTCTTCTCTGGAGTTTTAAGGTTGGAATTAAAGAGTAGACGCTATGTTTGCGGGCTGCTTTCTTAATATCTCAAAGATGTCCCATTGTAAAGAGACTGCTCAGGGTATGGACTTATCCTTCACTTCTTTTTCAGAAAGCTGTCTACAACTCCAGTGGTGGTGGAATATGTGATCCAAGGTTCCCTGACCACAGTGATGGGACCAGGGATATACTCTTGACCCAAAAGGTGACAGATTGCATTTTCCAAGGATGGTCATAGCCGTCCCTTCCATCAGCATGCTTTTCTTACAATGAAACTTTGCTACAGTCTCTTTAGGTAGTGGAATCTGTGTCCCCTCCCCCTTGAACCTGGGCAGAACTCCATGACTTAGAGAGTATACTATGTAACTTCTGAGGCTACAGCACATGGCATGCTACAGCTTTTTACCTGACTTACTCTCTCCATATCTTCCCTATGCCTACTCCCTCTCTTTCATCCTATGTCTAGATACTTGCTCTGGGAACCCAGCTGCCATGTGGTAAGGAAGCCCAGGCCACATGGAGAGGGTGCATGTAAGGGTTCCAGTAGGTAATCCTGTTAAGGTCGTGACCAGTACCTAACAGCCAGACAGGTGAGTGAGGAAACCATGGAGATGCCTCCAATCCCAACTACCACCCAACAGCAACCACATAAGGGACCCTTAGTGAGTCTTGTGTGGTTGAGCTCACACAACCCTCAGAACCATGAGGGATTGCAACAGTAAAGAATTGTTGTTTGCACTTTTAAATTTGGGGAGCTTTGTCATGCAGCAGTGGATAACCAATACACAAGGGGAATCGTTTATAGAGATTTTTTGGATTTTTTCCCAGACTTTTGGAACTGAGGTACAAAGAGACTGTATCAGCTTGCTACATGGGTTAGGCCTAGGAGATTATGCAGATAGGACTGTGGAAGGTGTCACCTTAGTCAGGTTCAGCCATGTGTGAAAGGAAACACACGTGAGAGGAATGGAAATTTGCAGAGAAAAGGAAATGAGATAGGAAGAGAGTGTTGCTAGGGTTTTGGATGACTTTTTTTTTCAAAGAAGTTCACTGAAAGCTAGTATATTATTATCATTATTATTACATTTTGGCTGCACAGCTGGGCCTGTGGGATCTTAATTCTCTGACCAGGGGTCGAACTCACACCCCCCTGAGATGAAAGTGCAGAGTCTTAAACACAAGACTGCTGGGGAAGTCCCTGGATGGCTTTCAACTTCTTAGCTTCGAATAGGCCCACTTATATATTCTGAAAGGAAATCAGTCCTGAATATTCATTAGAAGGACTGATGTGGAAGCTGAAACTGCAATACTTTGGCCTCCTGATGTGAAGAACTGACTCATTTGAAAAGACCCTGATGCTGGAAAGATTTAAGGCGGGAAGCGAAGGGGACAACAGAGGATGAGATGGTTGGATGGCATCACTGACTCAGTGGACATGAATTTGCACAAACTCCGGGAGCTGGTAATGGACAGGAAGACCTGGCGTGCTGCAATCTATGGGGTCACAAAGAGTTGGACACAACTGAGCGACTGAACTGAACTGACTGATACATTCAAGAGTTAGATCCTATGAGATGCTTTTATATCTAACAATGATAATTAGTATTAAATTTATTTTCATTTAGTGTAATAAATAATCATTATTAAATTAAATATTATTACTACTATTAAAATAATATTCTCATCTTTTGCCTTGACTAATTTCAATGACTTTTTGTTTCTTGTAACCAAATGACTCCTGATTAAAACATCCTCTAACCAATTTGAAATGNACTACTATTAAAATAATATTCTCATCTTTTGCCTTGACTAATTTCAGTGACTTTTTGTTTCTTGTAACCAAATGACTCCTGATTAAAACATCCTCTAACCAATTTGAAATGGCTATGGACATACTGGGCTTCCCTTGTGGCTCAGTAAAGCCACCTGCAAATGTGGGAGATGCGAGTTCAATCCCTGGGTTGGGAAGATCTCCTGGAGAATGAAATGGCAACTGACTCCAGTATTCTTGCCTGGGAAATTCCATTTACAGAGAAGCCTGGCAGTCTACAGTCCATGGGGTCACAAAGAGTTGGACACAACTTAGCGACTGAACAACAACAACGGACATGCCACTGGCTTTATGTAGAACAAATCTGCTGCAGGAAAGTTTTATCTGCCTTAAACCCTGAGAACCTTTTGAGGGTTTTGCCACAGAGGAGGACCATTTGCCTCTGTAAATTCCCAGTCTTTGGCTGTCAGCACAGCATGGCATCTGTGATGGTCACTGATGCTACCCACTGGATGCTTCCTGCTCCTCCTCTAGCTGGAAGGTCATAAAACCACATGTCCTGGCTCCTCTGGGGTGGGTGCGACTGTGTAAGCAGACCAGAGTAGACTGATAAGTGTCGCTTCTGGCTACCTTTTAAGGATCCTGGCCAGACCTTCCACAGCTCTCTTTTTTATCTCTGGAAGGTGGC